>JAHLJT010000631.1:73302328-73559825 GCA_031308135.1 Acheta domesticus
GCTCCTGGCAACAGTCATCATCTGTATTTTAGATTTCTGAAGATAACTTAAATCACAAATATTTTCATACCTGAAATAAATCTAATAAGCTTTTTTTTACGGAAACATATGTTCATATTATACATAATGACGAACATACTACAATAGGTTAGTAATACACTTAGTACATTTTAAATAATAGCAATTAACGTATGTTTACATTACATTAAATCCAAGGAGATAGAAATTTGTTTGTCTATTTCGAATGGATTTCTCCATATGCCTTCACACAAATTTAACCTTACAATCATGATTATTTTATCTTATTCGCATCAATATTTTACAACCTGTCAATTTTCTCTCACAGGTAATCATGGTACTATATTTTGAAGCACATAGGGCGAACACACATCTCCACGAATTACCGCAGTTCAGCTAGAGAAGAATATCGCAAGAGGAAATACAATAAATATATTGAACAATATGAAACAAAATAAACTAGAAATATTGAAAGAGGAGTGCATGAACTTAGTCACTGTCTATGGTCTCCTATTTTCTCTTTTAGATGGTTGGGAGCTCAAAACATTTTTGTCCATGATACCTTTAGAGGCTAACGCACGCCATGGTTTTAATTCTCATTGGAATTCGAAGTGAGATTCTTCAAAAGCTGCTGAGATTGAGAAATCAAATATGTAAAGAAATACATGGCAAACCGATTTCTCTGAAAGTAAGATGCGGCTACATGTTGACGCGATAATTTTTGGGGATCAGTGTTCAGTTTATCGATGTTGATTTAAAATTGTTTTAAGGACTCTTCGTGTAAAGAACTTAGTAGTGATCACAATGCCACAATTAAAAAATGTAATATTGGGTGTGTGCAAAGAATACGGAATTTCCGTGGGTCGCATTATTCCATAACAACTGACATTGGTTCCATAAGATAAAAGTTGTAAATTTGCTTGAACAGAAGGCGCGATTGACTTTACGTCGAATGAATGTAATGATTCCAAAATAAATTTACAATCTGAAAGGTTACATTAGGGGGAAACAACCAGTAGATGCTTACGCATGCGCAATGAAACAAACTTTGTTAAGTGTATTCGTTGTGCCGCCCACACAATTCAGTTAGATGTAATGGTTCTCTTAAGACCCAGCCGTTTTTGCAGAGATTTCAAGACGCGAGAATATCTGCAAGAAATTGCGAACGCCCACAATACGTTGTTTGCTGAAAGCCATGCAGCAGAAAACCATTTCTCGACTGTGTAACTAGATGGCATTCACATTCGACATCCTTGAATGTTTTGCTTGAAGTCAAGCCTTGTTGCATATTTTTCAATGAAGATCTACATTTGCCTTCTGAATTTGGGATGAAATTGAAACTTTTGTTAAGAGTTTGCTTCCAGCACGGGATGCTACAAAAAGCTGCAAGAAGACAGCTCAGTGTTGGCGATTTTTTTTCGAGTGTGGACCAATTGCGTCCTTGAAACCCGAAAAATTAACCATAAATTGTCTGCATCCCTGGTAGCAGCCATGGAGAAAGACAAAATATATGATTCAACAATGATATATTCTTGGCAGGATTGTTTGTTGATGCACAATTTAAATATTATGCTTTCGCCTGAAGAAAGCCAAAGAGCAGAACAACATTTATTAAGTACATGGTCACGCATGTCCAAAATGGAAATATCCCTATCCATCTCTCCTTTGAAAATAAATCCCTCTGAAACAGTGACAGCGATGACGATGAAATGAAAATCAAGTTGAGGAAATTGGAAGAAAATAGAAAGAGTATTGACAAAACTGTTGTTTCCAGTCTCTGATTTAAGGAAATATCATTCGGGGTTCCCTCAAATCCCTCGCCGAGGACGAAAGAGAATATTTTTGAATTTTTAATTCAAATCATTTTAGAATTTTTAATTCTTAATCATTCGATCTAATCCTAAATAAACATTGAAAATGTTAACAGAAGTATTTTGTTTTTTACATTTTATTTAATGGATATTGTGTACAGGTCATACTTCATTCGGTAGTTTGCCGGTTAAGATTTGGCCTTTTACATCGAGTTTGTTTTACAAAAATCTATTGAATCTCCAGATTTCACATTAATAGTAAATATAATAACTTAATTTATTTTAAATGATGTTAACTTTAAACATAAGATTATTCAGATAATGCACTTGAACGTAGCTTGAAACATTATTTAAGGAAATTAAACAATGGTTGTAATTTACTCTGATCATTTAGTCTGAATAACTTAAGGATGTTTTGATCTTTATCGCATAATTTTTTAGTGGTTAATAATTTGAACAGAACTTTATATAATGTTCTAATGTTTCCTGGTGATAGAGATTGCATGCATACATATCTTACAAAGTATCGGAACTAGGATATGATTTTGAATTTGAGTATTACTTTGTATAAACTGTCTTGATTAAGTTTCGGTCATTACATTTTCATTATATTATTCTTGTTTTGATAATTGGATTCTTACGTAACAAAACATTTTAGTTTTAAAAGACATATTAGCGGGAACATCTGATGAAATCAGACGTTCCACGCTAACAGAAAGAAAAATTAAGCGAGAAATAAAAAAGCACCCAATTTACACAATTCAACTCCTTTTTTATTTCTCGCTTAATTTTTCTTTCTGAACAAATATATTCATTTCTTTTATTGTATTTTCATTTCTTTTGTCATAAACAATTTACATGTTTCTGGAGTGTTTCTACGCGTATAATGCAAATTTTTGCGTTGAAATCAATTTTTCAAACCAACTTTTGTGTGCTTATTGCGGCTTAACCACGCGGAATATCCGCGTAGTTTATTAGACAAATATGCTTAGAATTGTCTTAAGAGCTTATTTTCGAAGTTTCGACGTTTCCCCCCGGACACCCTATATATATATATATATATATATATATATATATATATATTGAGACGAAATGGACGAGTCCAGTCGTCCCGTGATAAATCCGTGCTGTATCCGCACGCCATAAGAGCCCATGCAATTTGAAAACCGCGCGCCGTCGACGTCAGAGAGTGACGCAGGCGACAGCTATTTTCAAGATAAGCGACCGGAACGACGGTTGCCAATAAGAGGAAGGCAGATAAACCCACACTAGCCATTGGCCGGTGCAGGTCACGCCAGGGAGGATGGAAAAGGCATCCTGGCAATCTGCATAGGGAAAGAGTCTCGTAAAAATTTACGACGAAGCAAGACGTATGCCAGGAGTATCGTAAGATTTCTGACGAAGCAAGACGTACGCTAGTACTCTCGTAACATTTCCGACGGGGCTAGACGTATCCTCGTAAGAAGTTTCCAACGGAACAAGATGTCTGAAAGTGCGCGGGAGTAAAGCTACGCGGACCGGATTTCGAGAGAGTTATTCAATGAACTATTAATCGAAGTTAATTCGTGAGGAAGATTCCGGAGAGGACAGGAATTTCGGACTGCGAGACTGGAGTTGTGCCTCACCGGGAAGTTACATAATTCCCGAGGCAGCAAAAGCGTGAAAGCAGACGCCCCACGCCACTGCCTTGTCACCCAGGCTGCCGAAAACTAGTCGCCCGACACCGGAAAGCCTTCGAAGAAACATGAATTACAAAGACTAACGGCGTCCAAATTCTTTGCAATTTACCAGTAATTTGCACGTGGGGGAGAAGAAAGAAGACTGGAGGTGCATCCGAGAAGCTGGTCCGGAACGCGGAATCCTGCGAGGACGAGAGGCGCTACGGGACAACTCGCCGTTTGCATCGCAAGGTCGCCAGCAGCAACGCCGTTACCCTGCAAGCGCGCCGGAGCCCATCCCTCCGCGCGGCTGCGAAAACCGGCGAGGGTCATCCACCCCGCCCTTCCCGACTGCTAGTAGCGACTGACGCCCGCCGGAACGCGAGAGAGGGGAGGGTTGGTAGAGGTTATTTCGTCGCCCTATGAAGAACGAGCGTGAGTACCCGTAAAATCACATACAGTGACGCAAAGGTAGAAACTGTTAATAATTCAGGAGAGACTAATACAGACAATTTTGGGTTTGAAATTAGTTTTTAATTCAAAGTGTTATTGTAAATGTGATTCAATGTGGAAGGCGATGCTTACTGCCACCCAAATCAGAGTAACGATTAATTTTCTAAGGTAGTAGTCAGATAGCTCCAGCTGGAGGCAGGATTTGTAGAATTAATTTGCATGTAATGTGTATAGTCAGGCACGCGGCGAAGCGGTGGTTTGCCCGCGGCGAATTGTAAATTGTGTATAGCTTATTTCAGTCAATGAAGGAAATTTCAAAGAACTTGTGAACTGTGTTATCCCCTTGTCACTAACCAATTAGGATTTCCTGGGGGGGGGAGAATCCTTGAAAACAATTGATAACCAACCGGCAGGGCCTGGCGACGGAGCGGCGACAGGAGCGCCGCACAGTCCCGGTGACACCCACGCCAGAAACACTTCTCGTGGGGTACAAACGCCCTGACCCGACGAAGGTTGATTAATGCCGGCACGTCACAAAGACACGACGTGTTCCGTCGCAATATATATATATATATATATATATATATATATATATATAACAATAATAATTCAGTAACAATTTGCTTTCCTGCGATCAGCAAAATTGCCACTGATCCGCCCTCCGTAGGGAGAAACGCGAAATCTGAAAGTATTTCTTTATCTATCTGCACAAATAACGTGCTAGATTGCACAATAATAATTCATTGGATTTCGTATTAACAGAATAACATATTTATTCGATATCCCTTTGTACTTCCCTCGTTACTTTCTAACAATATTTTTTATAACTTTCTATTCAAACGTAATATTCGGTCATGACCTATTAGTCTGTTCATAGCTACCATACCAGAGCTCTCTTGATTGTAGTGGGATGGCACCTCATAGATCCAAACCCAGTGTTCCGGGGTCATCTGCTTCGCTCTTCTTCAACAGTTCAAGTCTTTCCAATTAATACTTCTACGAGAATGAACTAATTAAAATTTCTCGCGTAATGATTATTTAATATATCACAACTTAATTGTTGTATATATATATATTGTGACGTACCGACTGCTCGGGGTCAATCGTGACTTACCCGTGAAGTGGCACGGTACAATAAATTTGTTTGTTTCAGGCAGGGCTCGGGATCTTTTTCGCGAATGTGGACCCTGGGATGTTCGGGGTACAATAAATACATACAGTTTATTATACAACGACAGTTTGATGTTTATTCATCTAATATCACTATTACACTTTCGAACACTGATCCCCTATGCAATGATTACTATGTTTTGGTACCAAAACTTAATACCTTCAATGCTAGCATCATACCTGTTACCACCTGGGTCACGTCGCTTCGTTGGGGCCCGGCGCCGATGGTGGCGGCGGCTTCGGCTCCCGTCGCGTGGTCCCGGAGCCGTTCGGCCCCCAGCCGGAGATGAGTAGGCAAGTGTTCGCCCCTCACGCTGCTCCACGCGTATATTCTACACTAGTGCATCTAATTAACTTATGCTTGTCCTGACAGTCTGAACTCCAGATTTGGGTTGTAACTGATTATGCTAAACACGTTACACTATATTACTCTCTGAATCACCGGTGAAATATCGGTAACCTATACCCACGTGTTCTTGTTCTCCTCACGCGTCATCATACAGTTTCATTATGGAAAGTTCCTATACACTGAAAACCCGTCAGACACTGCTTGATCGATCTCACAAATGATCACTGGTTCAGTCACTGTCTTGTGCACTACACATTCTATCTTTCTCCAAAACCTACGTTCGCGATGCAGGTGCTCACGCTACAGGCGGGTTTCACACTCTTCGGTTTACCATACACTCTATCCGTTGACTTCCCAATGCTGTTCGGTCTGCATCACACTTCTTTAACGGTCCGAAATGTAATACTATGCAAGTCTATTAAGTTATTCAGCACTTAGGGGTACTTTTCCCCAAATAACTCGCACCGCTCGCGCACCACCTCCGTCCGCTAGCGTGGCTTCCGCTCGTCTCCCCTTCTCAACCGACTTCTCGCTGTCCTCCCCTCGTGTCTCGCGCTCCACGTGACGCCCCCCTTCCCCTCGGTGTGTCATGCTGCCTAGTTATGCTCGCGCCGTTTGTATGTTCTCTGGTTGTTTAAGTTGAAATGTATCGCGTTTCTATTTAGAGGCGCGGTGCGTTTCATTACCCCCCTCCCCCTTTTATTTGGATTTTTCTCCGCAAAATTCAAGGACTTACATTGGTTTTACTAACTTGACACTTGGGGTGCGATGACTCTCCCTCCACAACATGGGTCTCCGCCGATGTCGTCTTAACTCTCCTTGTTTGATGGACATGGTCTCAGATTGTAGAAATTGGTAGTGTCCCACTACTTCTTGGCTTTCATTGACTAGTTTGGCAACATTGGTGTTTACTATTTGGTCGATGATATATGGTCCCTCATATAGCGGGAAAAACTTCGCGTATAATTTTAATTTTGGATTAGAAACTTTAGGCACGCGTAATAGTACTGTCTGCCCCTCACTAAATTCATATACTTTCTTCTTCACTTTTGCCTTCCTTTCATCGCCCGCTTGCACCAAATTTTGTAGTATGTGTTCCGACGTTCTCGGTGGTTCTTCCTGGGTTATTTCCTCTCTCTCCAACGCATACAGTATATGGGGTGGTTTCCTTTGAAAATGTGCTTCCCATGGTGTCATCCCAATTCTATCATGCTGATCCCCTCAGTTGATATAACATACCCGAGAAACTCAATATTTTTAGTGAACCACGTTGACTTCTTCAAGTTGAGCACCAAATTATTTTCTTGTAAAATCTGGAACAGTTCTTGCAAATCTTGAAAATGTTGATCGATGGATCCTGCCTGCACGACAATATCGTCCACATATGTCGTTACTCGGTTCGGCATCCTTCCTTGTATAATCTGGTCTACACATCGAATCAGTGCTGCTCCGCTGTTTCGTAACCCAAACGGTACTCTACAAAATACGTAGCATATCCCTTCAAATGAAAATCCAGTATATTTCTGGTCTTCTTCGGCCACCTTCATCTGCCAGTAGGCCTTGCTGAAGTCGGTGCTCGAGAAAATGATGCTTCCCCCAAATCTCTGTAGTGCTTCTTCTACTGATGGTGGTGCATCCCTAAATGGTAGTGTCACTGCATTTAGTCTCCGAGCGTCTAAACATAACCGTAATCCTCCGTCCTTCTTTTTCACGATTACCATAGGATTCGTGTACGATGTTTTTTCTTTCTTAATGATACCATCGTTCACCATAGATGCTAATAACTCCGCTACTTGTTGTCTCAGTGCGACTGGTATTGGGTAATTCCGTTGCTTGAATGGAGTGTAGTCCGTAAGTTGAATACGGAATTCAAACCCCTTGATTGGCTCTCGATTCTTCTGAAATACTTTCTTGTTTTCTATTAATATTTCTAACAGTCTGGATCTCTGCTGATCTTCCAGTGCTTCTGCCTGGTTGACTTGTTGTCGTAGTTTTTCTTCTATTCCCTCTTCCGATAATACGCCCGTACATGCTTCAAATTCCTCTTCCTTCCCCATATCCATCTCGATTCTTTGGTATCCTAGTTCTATCACTTTGCGGTCGAGGTCAATAATCGCCCGTTGTTCAGATAAAAAGTCTGTCCCTATGATCGTTGGATATAATAAATTCTTCACGACTAGAGCTACTATCTCGTACGCCTGGTCGCCGATTTCAGCTTTAAACATGATTTGTTTCGTAATAGGGCTTGACTTCTTTTGAGTTGCTCCTATCACGAATGCCCTATTCATGGGCAAGCACATTACTTGCTTTCCTTTCGCAATTAATTCATTATAAAATTCTTCTGATACCACTGTTGTAGTACAACCAGTGTCGACCAGTGCTTCTGTTACCACCCCCTCACATTCTATTTTGATCGTGGGACATTTTCTCATGCGAACTTCCGAACTTTTCTTCCTCTGCCACGGTTGTGATTCATAAGATTCCGACCGAATCGTGTTGATAGGGACCACATTCAGTTCTTCCTTCCTTGTGTCCGTAATGGGGTCGCCTGTCATCACGGACTCTATCTGTTTAAAGATGTTCCCTGTCCTCCACTTAGGCCAGGCCGTGCTGATTGATTGGGCGTCCCTTGGTTCGTTCCTCTCTCTTCTTCTCGACGGTTTGGGTCTTGTCCTCTCCATTGCGGTCTTTGATTATTCTGTTCCGATTGCCCCCGACTTCCTGTCTCATGTCGTATCCACTGGTTGTCTGCTCCACCACCGTTCCCTTGTCTACTGGCTGGCTCCATGCTCAGGGTGTTCACATTTCCTTCCCTCTTGTTCTTCGGGGCATTAGCAAAAGTTAGGTCATACCCTCCTAGTGCGTTCATGAAACTTTCTAGATTGGTGTGGTTCGCACTTCGTAAATTGTTTTGGATCGACACAGGAAACTGGCGCGTCAATAGACATATGATTTCTTGATCATTCATTGGAGGGCGTAGTGTTTTACAATCTCCAACGCGTTGCGTTCCGTATTCCCGCATGGTTCCCATCGACTGGTTATAATACCCATTCATCAGATTTAACTTTACATTCATTTGAATCTCGTCGTTCCAGTACCGCTCGTAAAAACGGTCTTGAAATTCCTTCAATGTCTCCGGAAATGCATCGAATGTGTCAGCCCACGTTCGCGCATTTCCATCCAGCATTAGGTATGGGAATTGGACCTTGCATCTTTCCGATGTGTTGATCACGGCTAGATGTCGTTCTGCTGCTCGCATGAATGCACAGGGGTTTACTCGACCATCTCCCGAAAACTTTAGTGACTTTGGGGGCGTGAACGTTGGTATTCCACCCGTGATGATTGGCATTATCCGACATTCTTTAATTAGTTCCACATCGGACTGCAAGGATGATACTTTTTCTTCGCATATTCGGATGTTTCCCTTTATTTCTTCCTTGATCGATTGCTGAATCGTTCTTGTGTCTTCTTCCCTCCTATGCACCTCATTCTTGACTTGAGTCTGGATATCCGCCATTTTGCTCTCCACTGTTCGGATCTCCTCTCGAAATTGACCTTGTACCCCCTGGATTTTCTTGTCCTGTACGGCAATCTGACTATTTACTTGGTGATGTAACTGAGTTTCCAATTCTCCGCTTATTTGGCTTATCTGAGACTTCAGTTCCCCCTTCTGTTCCGAAAATTTCTCTAAAATCCACTGATCTTGGGCTTCCACTCGTTTCGCAAGTTTAGACACTTCATTCTTTGTTATTTCGACTCGTTGATCGAGAGATTCTACTTGTCCTCTAATCTCGTCTCGTAACTTGTTATACCGTTCTTCAGCTCTCCTATCCTGTTCTTCAATTTTTCCATTCAGTTCTTCAATCTTTTGTTCGGTCTTTTTGCCCTGTTCCGCCGATTTCTCAATTTTTTCTTCAATCGCCTTTGCTGCGGCTTTCTGTTCTGTCATTATTTGCCCACTCAATTCCCCAATCTTACTATCTAGTGTTTTCATCATATCCCTTTTTTGATCGTCCATTGCCTTCAATATCGTTTGTAATATGTCTGTGGAAATATTTGTTCGATCCTCCCGATTTGGGTTCCCTGCTGCCTGGTTCATCGGTGTTGATGTGACTTGTACTTCTTCGGTAAAACAGTCGCCCGACGAGTCGTCCAATTTGCTTCCGAATCCGGTATCCCCATTTTCCAGGAATGTACTTCCACCTATTCCTTCATCCGCGTCTCCTCCACGCTCTATCTTTTCCTCCCGCTCTAACGTCGCTTTCTGAGCCTCCATCTTGCTACCGCCAACTAAACTTCCGCCCCCAATTACTTCGTAGCGTTCACTCATTTTGTCCATCTACTGTAAAAAGTTTCCGTACCAGCAATGCTGCTACCACTAGCTTATCTACACTCTCACTGATGCTGTAATTATTCGCAATTCTACTAATCTGATCCCCCAAGTAATTGTACTACAACAATGCCTTAGCAATGATTCTGAACATTCACTATATTCACTGTTCGTTTTAACTTTTGCATGAAGACCACATTTGCATAATCTACTATGTGATCGACCCAATTCCTTATTACACGATTACTGCCTATAATATCAAATACACACTCTTTATAATTAAGTTCTAACATCAACTATGCACATAAATTCAATACCCAAATACTCTTCATAAACACATCACATGTAGCAAATACTGCAAATAACCCTTCTAGTAAGTTCCTGAAAATAATAACATCAATACCCTCAACACTCTGCAAAACTGCTATAATAATTCACAATCAAATTTCACACACTCCTAGCACTTCCCTCAGTAATACATAAACATACAATTTGTTACTTCATAATCTTACCCACAAAATTTCAACGATACAACTTATTTTCCTTAACATTGAATTATTTTCCCTTGACTTTAATCTATATTGTCATTTGCACACGTATTTATTCCCACAGATATTAAAATAATACACACTGTATTTCTTTTACACATATATAATGGTTATGCTACACACTGTTTTCTAAATTGACTAATTACACAATTAACAAAATAATATTTACCTTCACAATTACTATTGTATGTAAATTTTCTACATTTGCTCTATACTTCCTCAACAAATATTTAATTTTACTCTATGAACAATAAACCACTACCCGTACCCACTATATTATTCCAATCTTTCTGTTTATCAAAACTGCTATGTATTCTAACATTTTCCATATGTCGTTGTTAATACAAGACTTATTAATTGTATTTCCCAAATGATCACTTACACATACACACTGTATTAGTGTAACTTTTGTGATCACTAAGTAATTATTATATCTTTACACTTGCTACACATATTTCTGCCCATGCACATGTTATTACAGTTATTCCCCACCAAACAATAAATTCTTGCCCCTGTCTACAAATTGTTTTCAACTCTACTTTGTTATACCATTATACTACATCAACACAATATTTTATATTCCCCCAATTATAGATTTTCCCTTCCAACATTACTTTTTATAACTGCTTGCACGTTTTTACAATTACTAATAACTACCATCTAATAACTCAATACACTACAAACATTTTTTTTTTATACGGTATTATCTTTCAAACTTGATTTTACTCACACTGTGACTTTCCAATGTTTGGTTACATTTGCCAGGGCCACATTTCTTAAATACGCGAGTACAACCTGTTCAGGCGCCAATTGTGACGTACCGACTGCTCGGGGTCAATCGTGACTTACCCGTGAAGTGGCACGGTACAATAAATTTGTTTGTTTCAGGCAGGGCTCGGGATCTTTTTCGCGAATGTGGACCCTGGGATGTTCGGGGTACAATAAATACATACAGTTTATTATACAACGACAGTTTGATGTTTATTCATCTAATATCACTATTACACTTTCGAACACTGATCCCCTATGCAATGATTACTATGTTTTGGTACCAAAACTTAATACCTTCAATGCTAGCATCATACCTGTTACCACCTGGGTCACGTCGCTTCGTTGGGGCCCGGCGCCGATGGTGGCGGCGGCTTCGGCTCCCGTCGCGTGGTCCCGGAGCCGTTCGGCCCCCAGCCGGAGATGAGTAGGCAAGTGTTCGCCCCTCACGCTGCTCCACGCGTATATTCTACACTAGTGCATCTAATTAACTTATGCTTGTCCTGACAGTCTGAACTCCAGATTTGGGTTGTAACTGATTATGCTAAACACGTTACACTATATTACTCTCTGAATCACCGGTGAAATATCGGTAACCTATACCCACGTGTTCTTGTTCTCCTCACGCGTCATCATACAGTTTCATTATGGAAAGTTCCTATACACTGAAAACCCGTCAGACACTGCTTGATCGATCTCACAAATGATCACTGGTTCAGTCACTGTCTTGTGCACTACACATTCTATCTTTCTCCAAAACCTACGTTCGCGATGCAGGTGCTCACGCTACAGGCGGGTTTCACACTCTTCGGTTTACCATACACTCTATCCGTTGACTTCCCAATGCTGTTCGGTCTGCATCACACTTCTTTAACGGTCCGAAATGTAATACTATGCAAGTCTATTAAGTTATTCAGCACTTAGGGGTACTTTTCCCCAAATAACTCGCACCGCTCGCGCACCACCTCCGTCCGCTAACGTGGCTTCCGCTCGTCTCCCCTTCTCAACCGACTTCTCGCTGTCCTCCCCTCGTGTCTCGCGCTCCACGTGACGCCCCCCTTCCCCTCCGTGTTGCCATGCTGCCTAGTTATGCTCGCGCCGTTTGTATGTTCTCTGGTTGTTTAAGTTGAAATGTATCGCGTTTCTATTTAGAGGCGCGGTGCGTTTCAATATGTTGTAATATATATATATATATATATATATATATATATATATATATATATATATTGTGATATACCAAAATAATATATATTTTTTCAATAACATTTGCTGTAAATGGGTTGGATAAAAGGGTCTGCAAATGGCGATATACAGCCGGCATAGTGGCATAGTGGTTGGCAAGGTAAATAAACTCCATTCAGGCGTTGAATAGGTGGGGGCACTGGCTAGATAGACAGATAAAATAATGTGTGATTGGTCTGAAAAGGAATGACTGTCGAGGGCGTGGCTACTTGGTTTGATAAGAGATAAATGGATTGACTAAGGGAGAATAGACCGTCGAATTTTGTCGTTTTGTTTTAAAAAAGAGGAACGAAGGACGGATACCGAAGCGTTGAGGGCGGAAGAACGGTGCAGAACTGGACATTCTGATAGAGGTCGTCGAGTAGTACAGATTGCTCGCGAGTATAATATTAGTGAAGCGGGACTTGTAAGTTTTGAGTGAGACTTAATAGTTTTTTCGGACTCTGAAAGTTAATGTGCAGAAATGAATTCGCGTAGGACTTGGAAAGTTTCTTTTATATTGCGGTGTTGGACTTTAACATTTTACCGCTAGTTGGGGAAGACTAGGAACTCTGAATATCAAGTAAGAACCTGTAGATATTCTAGGCAGTGAGGGCTGGATGCGTCGGCAGCGTCGCGAGATTGGAAGAAAGAAGCAGGACTTGGGATCATCTCCATTCAAGTGGGAAGATACTACAGACCGTCGTCGATCAAGACGTTAGATAAGTACGGCTGTACAAAAGTTTTATCTAAAAAGGTCATGACCTACAACAATTATCAAAATTGTTAAATAAATTGTTGAATTTTTTTTTGGAAATGAAAAGATTTTCATTTGGACAATCACAATTGTTAAGTAATTAGAAATAGATAATTATTCCCTTTCAGATTCCTCGCCATACTGTACAGTTGGCAGATCAAGTAATCGGCTATCTAGACGATAGCGATTATCTATAACGGGACCCATTGACCCAGCTAGCCGGACATTTATCAATTTGTTAAAATTAGTTGTGGAAGTATTGGTTTTAATTAACGTAACCTGTTCCTGGCGCCCAAAAATTTACTATAAATTCGGAACGGGTCACGATTATAACCGTCCTAAGGTGAATGAGATCAACGATCTCGTAATAGTCTATCAACGAGACATTGTTGGTACATTTCAACATATATTTATATATTTATATAAAATGTGTGTGTATTACACAAAATAATAATTTAAACAATAAATATCAATTATGAAATGTTTGATTAAAAATATTTTGTGAAATATTATTAACTAAAGTAATTCATTTTGTCAGCATGAATGGATGGCAATAGACGGCCTTTATAGGCATTTTAGCGGTATGAAAGAATAAATGTATATGAAAAAGGTACGAAAAAATGCCAGTATTTTACCAGTATTCAATACATTTTTGGTCCCTGCGGCGCGCGTGTGTGTATGTGGCGCGGGCGTGTCTGTGTGGCGTGACACACAAGTGTAGTTTGCTCCTTTTTACATCGCTGTCAGTTATTTAAGAATTTTTCCTCGCAAGACCATTGTTTATACGGCGCAATGCGTCTGTTGCTAAGGGAAAATTGATTTGTAGTTTCAAGGTGTTGGATACGCTGGAGGAAGAAAGAACAGTACACCTACATTTGGGATAATTTTAACTGTCTCCTCGAAACAACGTAATCAAGAGAATGTTAAAAACAGTCATCAGTCGAAACCTTAGACTTCACGACCTTTCGATTTGACTTCGTTGAACTAGTGCCGTTGCTCGCCGGTGTTTGTCAATAGTTTTTGAGAAACGAGAATTACTAAACTGAGATATATTCAGCCCAGTACAATTGAAAAACAAAAAAGAATATGCTGAGGGATGCGAAACCGTTGTTGAATTGATTTTCCAGTACTTTTCAAGATCTTATTACTGAATCAAAAAACAACAGGAGAACAGTCTTTGTAAATCTACCTACAATGAAACTTTATGATTTATTACGTAGTTTGTCGGACAAAAAACGTTCAATTACGAGCGGAGATGCTAGAGATAGAACTTGGCTGCCTTGTGAACTTTATTTTTGGAATTTTTACTTGTAGGAATATCCTAAACATATTTCTTCACTGTACTTAACAACGACTATTTTTTTGATAGTATATCACTTTTCTTGTGCAAATACATGTGCTAAAATCATAGAAAAAATGTACAGAGAAATTCCCGACCAATCGAATCCGGGATGTAGCGACCAGCTGCCAGCCCCTCGCGACACAATCGACCGAGTAATTTTTAGTAGATACTTAAAAATTAATGTTCTTTAAGAACCGATTCTCATTCACAAATTCTCTTTCTCAAATGGGTGAACAATGAATTCTTCTGGAGAAGGTAGGGAGGAAGTAGTCTTTTACATGTGCGAACATTAGACACACAGATATTACATTGAAAGTGTACAATTACGAACGATCCCAAAAGCGCAGAAGTTAAATTGAACTTTGTACGAAAAATAGTTTTTAAACGCCGAGGTAAATGACCGATCACTTTTGAAGCACTACTTCCGCGGTCAGACCTCAGAATTTTAGTCATAGAAAAGCGATGATTTAGGTACATAAAATAGGTAACAAATTTATGAAATTAAGCAGTATTAGGCATGAAAAGGGACGTTTTAGGCACTTAAAAGTGTCGATTATGAATTTGGCCCTAAACATTTCTGGGTGGGATAACCGAGGTAATAACATTTTTCTACAAATGGTAAAACCATGAAATCTTTCTTCGCAGCTGCGGCCACGTGACTTGACCCACGAGACCTCGACGGCGTGATCTGACGCGTGCACGTCTGATACACGAGGGCACGCGATACGACGCCTATGCGACGCTTACGCCTACGCCTAACCTCCCGTCGATTAGCCTCCATACAACCCTCGGCGTCGATAACGCCTCTCTGTCTCCCATGCTCTGAGTTCAGTTTCATATTCTATGCTTTGCATGACTTTTGTAATTTTGCTTATAATGTTGCCACGTGCAACTCTTTTTTTTTCTCCAATAGATCCATTCTTGAGCTTATAGGAGGCATATACTGCCCTCACAAGGAAAAACACAGTATCTACACAAAACTAAGTTTTGAGAAAAACTAAGTTAACATTGACAAACTATCCTCATGGTGAATGTAACAATAATTATGTGATTGTATATTAAGTTGAATTGGATTTTTAAATACTATTACATACAAATTATAACAAATATACTTTTCATTCTAGCAATAAAATAAAGAAGTTACTGCGTTTTGTATAAGCATTTGCTAATTAAAAGTGCATTATTAAGACGTTTTAAGGCTTTGTTCATAAACAAGTAAATATGCTATTGAACTTTCTGAATGTGACTTTTTGAAAACCAAACTTAAATTTCCACGGCACACTTTGACTTGTGCCATGCCGAACAAGAAGGCACTGTTGAGATCACTTTTCACTTTTCACTGTGATGTAAGATCAGGTCTTTGGAAAGTCTGAATAGTCCATTTGATTTATTTCGACGGAAGATATGCATGATTTTACATCATCGCAGAAATCCTGGAACTCATAGGTTTTACTCTGCCGTTTCAGTGACTGCTCAACGTTGGGATGAAAGCTGTCGGCTGCTATAAGAGTGTGGCTAGCTTCAAAGTAGTTAAGAATGATGGTTTCTACAGCTATTAATGTGAATTTACGGTCCTGACTAAAAAAATAGTTTTTTCTTGTTTTGGCGAGAAAAATTATCGAACTAGGTGACAATAGTCTTTGCATCTCTGTAGTATTTTAGAAAATAGTAAAAAGTATTTTCAAGGTCGTCGTTTTTGCTGCCAGACACAGCTTCATGCCATAAAATGGCAAGTGACTTCAAGGGTGTTTTAATTCTAATGGGGGCAAAACGTTCATGGTAGACTGCTAAACGTATTGTAAATAATACTTTTTTAAAAAAAGTGTCTACACCCAGTAACATTATCACTTTCTGAAGGTCTGCAGTCAATATAATGCATCTTCTTCAGGACTTTTTACATTGTTCTTGGTAAAGAGCTCTCGCTTCTTTAGCGTAATCAATGAACTTTTTCCATAAGCAGCATTCCTCGCAGTCATCATTAAAGTATTCAAGTATGGCAGACCTGCACAACGCCTGCTCCCGCGGGCATCCTGCACTTGCGAACCGGTCGTCTGCCCGTGGCAGCGCCGAAAGTGCAAGTAGTGGGGAGTAGGAAGCTTTGCGGGGAGGGGAGAAGTCTGACGTAGCACGACGCGGCACGGCGCGTAGATTGAATGCCTGGGCGTCTAATAATGATCCATGCTTCAAAATTAAATGACCATTTGTTTAAATGGATTATGTCTAGTATTTCAAGTTACCAGGGTCATAATTCACTGTTTACGTTCTGTGCACTACTGTATATCCACCTTTGTATCCACCCCTGTATGTATTTTCATTTTCTATTTTTTTTAAAGAAAATAACATGCTCATTGCGACTCTTAAGCAATATTTTAAAGCAATAGCTTTAAAATATATGCTTATATATAAGAAAAAATATTATTTAATTCTTTCTAACACAAAATTTCAATTTAATAATTGTTCACCAGGAATGTTATAATCTCCAAATGATAGAAAAATGAACAAAATCATGAGAGCAACCTCTCACATCAAGATTGGCATAAAATAGAATATGTGGCAATTCCAAGAAGGGTAATGTTTAATAGCACATTTGTGACCATTTTTCCTCATTATGAAACTGAATAAAAGAGATCAACGAGTAAACGTTTGGGACGATATGTTACGGACAATCATAAGATAATCATGGGTATTGGTTAAATAGAATGCAAAGGGCTTTATATTTTTATGCGATCTCGTAAACGACTCTACTCTCTTGTCAGAAATTAGAACAGAAAATAATCATGATTTTTTTAAGAACAATATGATTTTGCTTTGAGAGAACCGTCTTATTCAACTAAACATAGTTAATAAAAAATAGTTTATTGCTGTCATCATCAAACAAAATCAATTCATTATCAAAATTTTGTGTTTAGCACAACACTAAATTTGTGATTACATCGTAGCAAAGCGAATTACATTATAAGCCCTAAAAGCAATTATAATACTTGGTGTCGAAATCTAATATGTATAATTTGTTGTAGTTTCATATTTCGCCGTGTCATATACCGAGAATAAACATTTGCAATATAATACAAAAGACAATATTACTTGAACTGTATATGACCGTCATGTTCTTGTCGATTGCTCTTTAAATTTACGCGCTATCTTTCGAATTGCGCATTCTGATTGGTGGTCTCCACTCCTAGATTGGGTCTAATCCCCATCCTTCATCGATTTTCTCATTTGCACCCGAGTTGCCCGCACGCAGCTCCTGAGGTCAGTGAAAGTGCAAAATGCTGTGCAGGTCTGAAGTATGGCCAAGTACTTTAAGAGCTTCATACGATTCGCATTCTTCATGCCCAAGTTTGGCAAAGGGGATTCTTTTACGCTTTACTTCAAACCTAAACACACTGTAAGATTGATGTCAGAATGCTAAATGATGCGGGATAATCATGGCGCAAGAAGTTTTTGTAAGCATTTCGCATTTTTGTTGAGATTGAATATTTTCATGGCTTTAAAATTATATGATTTGAGCATTGTTTCATTTGTAAATGACAGTATAATTACGTTCAATGCATCTACGCATTATGATCTCTTTATCCGGCATTTGAATTTGCGCTTAATATGGTGATTTATTAATTTCATATAGCTTATTAATACGTTGACGAAAAATTAACTGGCACTTTTCTAATATGTCCCCACGACAGACTTTCAATACTTCTGTTCGGGCCCACAGCAAAGCAGAAATAAATACATTTATTTCATACAACGCAAGGCAGAACGGTTGATCTGTAACCGTCCAGCGCGCGGCCGTTGCGCCGCAGAACACGCCACAGGAAGCTGCCTACGGATTCTCAAAATCGCACGTGTGAGCTTCGCTCCCCCCCCGATCGTAACAGCGCGCAACGAATGGAACCTTCTAGAATGTTCTATCGCCAAATTTAAATGGCAGCTTGTGATAGGCCACTGCTATCCTCCTCCGATGCGCTTCAGCACTCGCGATTCTGACGATCCTCTCGTCGCTAAACCGCCAAATCAGTTCCACAGAAGGTGACGCGAGACCCACACGTCTGTGGCGCGCGCCGTGGCTCCGTGCTAATGACATGTAAAATCTTTTCTTTTGCAACCTCGGGCTGTTCACAGTTTGCTCGACATTCAATCAGATTTCAAGACAGGAGGCATACGGTAAACATCTATCACTTTGTGTAAAGACTACACGCGTAATAATTGTTTCTTTAATTGTGCAACCTAAGACTGCTTTCGGTTAGCGCGTGTAAGGTATTTACCATCATTTGCAGTGGGTAATGCGCCTTCATCAGACTGCTTGGACAAAGTGCTAGCTAGTAGTGCACTGCAAATGTGTTTTACAGTGTTCTATGTGCTCATGTAAACAAGAACTTGAGTGATGTGTTAATTAAATTTAGTTTGTGCAAGAACTTTTCTTTCTATAAACCCTGAAAACTCCTGCACCAATCTTCCATAGGAGCTATCAAAGTGTTTCGGGAATGCTGTACTCTACTCTTGCTACAATTATACAATCCACAAAAGAAAATAATCTGAAATGAGAATAACACCCCGAACAACGTCTTCTTCTTCTTCTTCTTCTTCCATGACAAGGGTTGGCAACCAATGGCCCGTTCCGAGACTCAGAACTGCTCTGACACCTCATTATAGGATCTTTCAATACGATACTTCAAATTACCTTATTTGAAGTACCGTACTGTCAATACGACAGTTCAGATAATTCTATCACATTTCCTAGAGAGACTGCAGTGTCTGCTTACAACTTAAGAGAAATGCTGTAAATGACGGTTAGATACTGCGTTTTTAATAAGCACGCTCTGTTCATTGCATTCTTCCTAAGCACACAACCATAATAAGATGTAGATGCTGTGTTTTTAATTCATATAACTGCTATACAGTTATAGATACGAAATTCCAAGCTAAGTAGAAAGAGCTGATTTTTCTGAGTGCAGTTATATGCACATCTCAATGTACAATTTGTTCGGCAGATACTGCGTTTCTCTTGGTGAGGGCAGTATAGTGTAAAGGTGTATTTGACTAGAATTTAAAATTCGTAAGACAACTTTTACTTTCTTGTGTAATATTACTTAGTAAAGAAAAAATATTATAATGATGCAGAGAAAAGTGTCGAAAGAAAACTAGTTTTGTGGGTCCCTGACACCGAAAAAGTAGATTCTTCTGGCTCCTATATCTAGTAAATTACATTATCGAATACGTAACGGTAACTCAGACAAACAATAACCACGCATGAATAACCGTCCGTCCGTCCGTCCGTTCGTTCGTCCGTTCGTTCGTTCGTTGGTTCGTTCGTTCGTCCGTTCGTTCGTTCGTTCGTTCGTTCGTTCGTTCGTTCGTCCACCTGTGAACACTGCTAGCGCCGAAACCATACGTACAATTTCTTCCAAAATGGATATTCCCCGGTCGATCTGGTTCGAGTCGAAGCTTTGAGATTTTGAAAAAGATTCTATAATATTTGGGGGTACTTTACATGAAACCCCCGGACATATTCAAAATTTTCTCAATATCGGCTCCAAATATTTTCTTAAAATTTCTTGTAAGAACAGAGTAAAATGCACTTATTAAGGTGGCATAGGTCTGATTTTCACGGTTAACTCTGAATTTTTGAAAATCGCAAATGTTCGAATTTTATCGGGCGTCTTCCTCCAACTAGAAAATTGCAGATAGAGATTTTTCCTTCAAATAAAATTTGTTCTTCATTGTGAGTTTTTTCTTTAAAGTCAGGTACATGTTTTTGAAAATTGTAGTACTTTTCGCGCAATATTGCATGTAATATGTGCAATTTTAATAAAATACAAAAACAAGATTTTCTCAAAAACGGCTCCAAATTTTTTCTTTAAACTTTTGGTAGGGATAGTGCTACATGTACCCTACGAGTTGACATAAACTCCATATCGCTCTGTTCTTTTGTTTTTTAAAAATTGCAAAAATGTATTTTTTTGACTTCCTTTCACGTCGTTAATATTTATGTTATTGACGATTTGATTACATGATTTTATTTACGAGTTTAAGTGCTTTAAATATTGTCAAGTAAAGTTTCTTGAAAACTCAAGAATTTTCTGTGAAAACTAGTTCAAAATTCCGCATTTTCAGAAACGCGCAAACTCCATTTTTTCATAAATGGCTCCAAATTTTTTCTTCAAAGTTTTGAAAAGGATAGTGTTTTGAAATCTCAAAAATTTTCTGTGAAAATGAGTTTCAAATTTCGCATTTTTAGTAGCGCTTAAACGCCATTTTCTTAAAAACGGGTACCAATTTTTAAAGGAAAATTGCCATATAGGACGAGGTTTTTGTGTTATTTAATATTTTAAAATCAATATTTCCGTTCTACCATTAGGAAACCGAAAAATTAAGAAAATGTCAAAAACATGTAGATTCGGCGGCGATAGATGGCAGCTGGCACGAGTATGTGGCAAGTCCGAATAGCTAGCCGAGACCGAAGGAAATAGAGAACTAATACGGGAAAGTCTATGCCATTCTGTTGCATCACTAGTTTCTATATATTTAATCAATTTCTAGAATGGGGGAAACTCCCTACATGCTCTATCCTGGATACGCCCATACATTTCATCCCTCGTCAAGTCTTAGAAACTTACGAAACAAAGATAACATTCAGAGACGACAATAATCGCGGAGGGAACCATAAATCCAGGAATAAAGTAAATCAATTCGCTCAGAAGAAAATTTTTCCTTCTTTAGAATAAAATATGCTAAAAAGAACAAGGGAACTACAGTCTATGTAAACTAATATAATTGCAAGAAATCGTATTAGGCAGAGACTAGAGTGTTGAACACACTCGGTTTAAAGTCGATGTAATTAAGTTTATATTTGTCAGTAAAATATTGTTAAAAGAACTAAGTTTAAAAGTCACATGATTTCAACAATAATTACCACAAATGTTGTGGAATTCCGTGATGAAAGAATAGAAGAAGAAATACTATTCCGTAATGTAATAAAGGAGACTTTCTAGGGCTGGTGTGGGTTATATTGTTATTGTCTCAAATTGCCGTCAATTGTTCAATGTCATCTGGCAATGAGTTGTAAAATAATGTACATTTGTTGTACACGGATTTCTTGAAGTGAGCAGTTGATACAGACACATTTTGGACACGATTCACACGACGTGTTTTGTAATTTTAAATAACTGCATTAAATGGAAATATATTCCCACTTTAGCAAGTCAATTTTGACTAAAACTACCGATTCGGAAAGGTGTAGGAAAGGCATTGGGAGTATTCATTCATTTAGTCATTTTGTTTGAGACATGACGAAATTGAAAGTTCCAAAAAATTGTGTTTAATTTAATCAGCCAATTGAATATTGTTCATTTTTATGGCGCTTGAAATTTCCTTGTTGAAATCAAAAACTGCTTTGAGACTGTTTTTTCTTTGTTTACTATTAATTTGCTTTTACATAATCACTTTAAAATATCTTAAATCATACTATTATTCCTCCTTTTTTGCAAAGAATATTTGTGTTATGGACAAAGAGAACTTTAATTCTGTTTCTAATGGACGTGCACATATGGATTAGGCATAAAAAAAGAGGATAAGAACTAAAATCAAACTCTGCGGGACCCCATGTTTAATTGACAATAAATAGGAAAGATACGAACCTTAAACATGAGAAAATTGTTCCTATGCAATACTCGTATTCGACTTAATAGCCCAACTTCTTGTTTGTAAGGAGAAATCTTCAGCTATTACGACTTAATACTTTCCTTTTAGTTAGTGTATTCAGTATCATTTCTCACAGTGTTTGGTTTAGATCTCATCCGACGCCGTACCACCTTGGAAGTAATTAACAATCTAGAGATCAGAGATCATGAATCATGTAAATAATAAAGCAATTTTAAACTACTTCTGTGAGCTAAAATTTATTATTCAATCGATTGTGGTTTTTGAACATTGATGTTTGCGTGGATAGCAGTAAAATAATGAAACAATCACTTAAGTCGTAGAGAAAGACAATTCCTGCATTCATTATTAGAATAACTATTGCTGAATAACCAAGTTTAATGTCAGCGCTCTATGTCATAGATATAAGTTTTGCACCAGCTATCAACTTAATGCATATATTTGAAAAATTCGAGGGAGGTTCAAACCTCCCTTACGATCAAGTCTCTTAATGCTCCCCTTCATTCCCAATGATCAAGGCCGCTGTTTTATGTAACTAAATTTTCTGCGATAGTATCACTATGTTATACGTACTATAAAGGGTCTCAGAAGTTTTGTATGAATTATCTGAATATTGATAATTTTATTAATATACATGTAAATCATTTTAATTTTCTTTCGTAATTTTTGGTAGCAAAAAGAGGCTATGGATAAGTCGATAAAGTGCCAAACTGTGAACCTACGGTTCAAGAGTTATCTGCTTTGCAGTTACTCAATATTTGTTGATAATTATTTGAAGATCTGTATATGTAATTATTATTACTATCTTTATTACTATTTATGTAGAGTGTTGTGTTATGGAGTGAAAATAATGTGGAAGAAAGACATCACATTCAATGAAGTGCACTGTAATGACGTGAAGTGAAGTGGAGTGGAGTGGAGTGGAGTGAAGTGAAGTAAAGTGGAGTGGAGTGTGGAGAGGAGACTTGCGCGGTAAAAATAACATATTTAATATATCTTATTATTTTTAATTAACTATTGTTTTGTAGGATACTGTATGACTGGTCAACGTAAGTTGAAGGAACATGAAGTTAAGATTTTCTGGCACCAAGTTCCCACACATAATTGCAGAATTAATACTAACTGTAAATGAATGTAAAAAGATGACTCACCTTGAAGAGCGCGCACATTTCCGCAAAGGTGTCGAAGGTGCGCATGTAGAACCTCTGCAGCGCCACGTAGTTGTCGTTCTGGCGCGCCCTCCGCACATCTTGTCTGTGGAGAAGAAAATCCTTTGTTATTCTCCACCGAATCGGTGAACACATTATCAGAAAATGAATTTTAGTTGTAACTGAATGTGTAGCTTAATCATCTCCTATATTATTTTTATAGTAAATGTTTATGTTTTGAGGCTCGTGCATCCAAACAATCTTATCAACTGAGATATCAAAAGAAGTATAATTTCATAATTTTACATATAAATATTTAAATAATTTTACAAACAAAATTTTACATATAAAATTTTACATATAAATTCTAATTTAAAAGAGTGATTGTTTTCTCCTTTTATTGTACCTTAACAATACTGTCTCGAATTTTAGGCCGTAAAATCTGACGAGGAGATGCAAGCAAAATATTTTTGTAAAAAATTGAACATTGTTGAAAAAGATAAAAGAAGACCTGTGTCAACTTAGAAGCAGTTTTGGACCCAAACATGGGGTTTATGTGTCTGTATGTCTGTTTGTGTGTCTATGCGTCTGTTTGTGTGTCTATGCGTCTGTTTGTGTGTCTATGCGTCTGTTTGTGTGTCTATGCGTCTGTTTGTGTGTCTATGCGTCTGTTTGTGTGTCTATGCGTCTGTTTGTGTGTCTATGCGTCTGTTTGTGTGTCTATGCGTCTGTTTGTGTGTCTATGCGTCTGTTTGTGTGTCTATGCGTCTGTTTGTGTGTCTATGCGTCTGTTTGTGTGTCTATGCGTCTGTTTGTGTGTCTATGCGTCTGTTTGTGTGTCTATGCGTCTGTTTGTGTGTCTATGCGTCTGTTTGTGTGTCTATGCGTCTGTTTGTGTGTCTATGCGTCTGTTTGTGTGTCTATGCGTCTGTTTGTGTGTCTATGCGTCTGTTTGTGAGTCTATGCGTCTGTTTGTGAGTCTATGCGTCTGTTTGTGAGTCTATGCGTCTGTTTGTGAGTCTATGCGTCTGTTTGTGTGTCCATGTGTCTGTTTGTGTCTATGTGTCTGGCTGTGTGTCGGCCTGTTTGTTTGTATGTATGTATGTATGTATGTATATGTGTGTATCTGCGTGTCATATATAGTCAGTACATTGTAATTGGATATTGCTGCAGGAAATTAATAATTACAGTAATCGACAATTAGTGTTATCGACGTTAGTATTACGAAGTTTTGACTGTATAGCAAGTTTATGAATAAATTGCGTAAGGGCCATTCCATATTAAATCAACACAGTCATTTTACATTACCATCTCAGATTCAGATGATATTTGACATATATGTAGTAAGAATGGAGAATAAGAAAACTACAAATTTTGAGTAAAATATTTCCACCCGTTTCTGAAATACAGCCATGTAAAATTTTGCAAAATTGGGTTCCCGAAAATGTTTAAATTGATGTAGAACCTCACCAAATTTAGATAGACAGCTGGAATAGGTGTCATTTTGCAGCTTTTGTTATGACCTTTTATAAGATATACAACTCAATAGGGGTTGCATTCAAAACGATTTTCAAATTTGAATTTAAAATTTTGATTTTGAGTTTTTTCAAAATGCTCATCTTCAAAAAAATTGAAAAAAATCTAAAATAATCCTTATATATTTCTAAACAGATGGTGCAAGTTTAAAAATGGGACAGCAATGGGTTCATATGGTAATTTTTATTTCAAATGCACACTATTTACTTACTCTAGATTTTATTGATTTAAAATGCATTTTATTTCAAATTATAAGCCCTAATATATACAAATTATTAATTTAGTGTTTTTTATTGGCGAGTGTGTTATGTTTTATTGTTATGATAATGATGATGATTGTTATTGTTATTATTATTATTATTATTATTATTAATGATGATGATTGTTATTATTATTATTATTATTATTAGCTGCAAAATGACACCTGTTCCAGTTCTCTATCTTAATTTGGTGAGGTTCTACATCAATTTAAAAACTTTCGGGAACCCAGTTTTGCAAACTTTTACACGGCTGTATTTCAGAAACGGGTGGAAATATTTTACTCAAAATTTGTAGTTTTCTTATTCTCCATTCATACTACCTATGTATCAAATTTCATCTGAATCTAAAATGGTGAGGTAAATTTTTAATTAAAACTGTGTTGATTTAATATGGAATGACCCGTAAATGGTATAATATTTATGGATAATATTGTTAATATGGACGTTATACACACGACAAATGCAAGGCATCTTTGTATTTTATTGTCTGGAGGTATTTACATTCCATTATATTGAAAAATAGATGCTACAGGAAAAGATTTCTATCCTCGAATGTGCTTCTTGTGACATTATTGTTATGTCAACAGTACAATATTTTGATGGTAGCTTAGAATTGGTTGTTTTACGTCGCAAAAACAAGAAACAAGCGCATTTTTACCCTTCCTCGCCTGCGAATATGAATATGGGACACGGTGTAGGTAGTCTTTTAAGAACTGTTTTATAATATTGTACATATGAATTTATGGAACTAGCCAAATTCAACTTGCAGAAATAATTATTAATTTAATCCTTAATATCTCGGCATTTACCGTATCAATGAGGTATGATCAAATCTTGAATTGAAGAAACTTTAATTCAGTGACACTGAAAAAAAATTAGAATATCTCTAAAACGAGAATATTATAAACGTTTGCACTATTTTAGATCAATATTTGGAAAGTAAGAGACAATAATATGTATCAAATGACATTTCGTTCACGGGTGAATTACAATCTTGCTCTGTGTATGTAAACGGAACCTATATTGTAAACAATGGAAACTTAACAATTGCCAGTATTTTTTTCTCCATCTTTCATCCTCTCATCCTCAGTTTTCCTTTTGTTTCTCGTCTTACTCTCGCTTTCTCTCTTCCTTCTTTTTTCTCCCTTTTCTCTCCGTAGTCCTAAGGGCATTGTAAATGAATTAGAATAATACTTTATTAGATAATATTAAATTGTTTTAATGATGGGTTTACAGTCGTATATCAAGATAAATACGTACGGTCGCGCATATTGTTGCCATTATTTCCTTCTTTGCCGATCATTAGCTACCACATTTCAAAGAAATCGATATGATCTTCCTAATTAACTACGTTGGCTGTTCCATCGTTACACGCGATCAGCTAGTGCTCCCCCAAGAGCAAAATCAGTATGCGCTGTGAAGTGCACTTAGTGTGAAATGCCACCTTCGTGTAGTCCATTTTTCTTTCTCGTATACTACTTACGTAATATAGAGAAATAATTTTAATACTATAGCGTTGACAGAAAAACTCGTTTGGTGGGACCCTGATTCTGTAAAAGTGTTGTTTTTTTCTTGATCCTGTATGCGGTAAATGACTTTCCTTAATAAGCCTTGTAGAAAAATTCATGTTTCAGGGGTTATTTAAACCGAAAACGTTTCAGGAAACCGCGTGCCCGTCTGTCCCTAGTTCCAGCTCCAAACAACACACAGAATTTTAACTAAAATACGTATTTACCGATCGATCTCGTTGATGTTGCCATTCCTCTGAATTGAAACACAGTTTCGAATTTTGCAAAACTAGTTACATTTTTGGTTTCCTCGAGTAAAGCAACATACTCTTATAAAAATATCGCAAGTCCAGATTTCACTGAAATCTCTGAATTTCCGAAAATTGTATAAGTTTATAATTGAATCAATTTGCTCAAACAACTACATTTTTGAATATAGAAATTTTACTTTCTCATATTCTACTCACATAGTACATAGAAATGTTTGTAATGTTGCAGCAAAAACCGGAAATTTTTCGACAGAAAAATACGTATTGTAAATCTCTGATATAGTGAATGTTCGTCTAAGTGTAGTAAATTATTTCATCTAATACGTTGTGAAGCCTTTATCTACATTTTGTGAGACCATACCAAAAAATTGGTTTAAAGCAAAACCTATGTCTGAGCTATTTTGTCGGCTAAACCCTAGACAGAATTTTCAAACAAAATGTTAATCCCAGATCGATCTGGCTCTCGCGACCCCTTAAATTTAAAACGGATATTTTGCATTTTGGGGGTGCTTTAATGGAACCCACAATGAAAATTCCAAATTTTTCTCAAAAATGGTCCCCATGTGTTTCTGGAACAGCGCTACGTTCGATTTTGAAAGTGGAGCAGGACGGATTTTGTTCCATAATTGCAAAGGTTCGATAATTGCAACTGTAAACATTTTTTGTTTTCCTTCAACTACAATATTGAAGATAGCATTTTTTTCTTCATGAAATCTATTCTTCAATATAAAATCTTGAAATCATGACATGTAAAGTACCTTATTTTCGAAAATTGCAAATGCAAATGTTCAACTTTGTTTTTTAAGGCGTTGGTAACGTTTTATCTCTGGGCTGGTGACGCAGGGGTAACTTAAATGCCTTGCTAAATGTTAAATACCAAAGTTCGAATCTCAGTATGAGAAAAATAATGCTGGTTGGATGCGAGAAAGTACGTGCGGTGACAGCGCCACTAGTTTCTTTATGACCTGTAGAGGTAGCTCAGGACATCAGTTGATGTTACCTCAGTGCCTCTGACCGGAAGGACCTATGTTCGAGCCCCGTTGGTGGCAGGCTTTTCGACACTAGGTAACTCGGTCGAGTTCTGTCGTTGCCTGAATGAGAATTCTAGCGGCCGTCTGCTGTGATCGGTAGTTTTCCGATATAAAACAAGCGAATGCTGCAGCAGTACCCTAACAAACAGACCCTGGACTGCACATGATTCGGAAAAACCCTAGTAGTCGACGGTAGGTCGGTGATGGATTTCACCATCCAGCGGGGAAGATCATTGCCACCTCCCAAGCAAACACATGCATCATACTTTCGGGACTAATGACCTTAGCAGTTGACGCGCCCGGAATCACTAACCAATCAATCAAAAAGTTTCCTTATGAAATCTGTTCCTCGAACTTA
This sequence comes from Acheta domesticus, assembly GCA_031308135.1. Lineage (NCBI taxonomy): Eukaryota > Metazoa > Arthropoda > Insecta > Orthoptera > Gryllidae > Acheta > Acheta domesticus. The sequence continues at coordinate 73,330,520 of JAHLJT010000631.1, forward strand.
GATATTTAAATAATGTCAGCAATTTTTTTCCTTCAATATCAGACTAGTTTTTGCGTAATTTTGAGTTAAATATAGACAATTGTAAAAATCGAAAATGATTTTCCCGACAACGGCTCCAATTTTTTCTTCATTTTTCTTCAAGTAGAGTAAAGTTTGCTATATAATATTAAATAGATTCTGTTTTAATTAAGTTTCAGTATTTTAAAGCTGTATTTATGTTCCATTTGTTCAAAATCCTTTTACACCTTTAACATTGAAGCATGAGGTTTCTTTGGTAATGCAATGTATTTGTGAGTATTAGATGTATATTTTATACACCTTTGGGGAAGCCTCGTAGTCTGAGTAAAGGGTAAAACAGAAGAAGGGGGTGAAAAGTGCCCCCCAACAAAATCGATAATCGCAATACTCGTATGAAAGAGAATAAAAATGCAGTAGATTCCAAAACATCAGCCTCCTAGGATATGCGAAAAAATAGTTGAATTTAAGGTATTTTTCAACTAATTTTGGCGCCAAATTCAAATAGAAAAAATAATGTTTTTTGAAATTGATTTTCAACCTGATAACGTTGGATTACTGTCTCAGTTTTTTCCTTGTAATGAGTCTCATAACATTCTAAAACACTTATTCTTTCAGATTTTTAAACTATGTGGACGATAGTGAAAAAAATTAGAACCAATTTTATCAGTTTACAAATTTGAAATTCGCCCCGTTTTCATCCCCCCCCTATTCAACTATATCCTTTTACGCAGTTCTTACTTTAGACATTTACACTATTTAGTTCTTCGCGTGACAACACCAGCTATCCGGGAGTGCATCACTGTTTACAAACTACCTTAGAATATCATGAAGTAAAAGGTCAACTAAATGGGTGAGCGCACATTATACATGCGTTGTGAAACGACTCGAATGAGCGGAGACAACTGTTGTTCAGTCAGGCCTCGCAATAGTTTATCAGAACCTCGCTGGTTCTCGTTGAGATCTGCTGCCAATGAACTGACATTTTCTAACACAAAAGACAGTGCTAGTCGCAATTTGGGGGATAATGCCGGCTGACGCCGTCTAGGATGCCATCTTCAGGCCTCCAGCTCATTGTGCGGGCATGCATCATAAATGGACCCTGCGGTCAACGTAAGCATCTGTCTGCCTCGGGGCGATTGACTGTAGATCGCCCTCTTCAGAAAAGGGAGACTAACTTCTTTGAAAGAACGATCACGAATACCTTATTATTATTTGACCGGGCAAAAAGGACTAAAAATTCATATTTTTATTAATCTTATGTAAAGCAAGCAGATCACGCTTAAGGCTCTGTGAATCTGCGTTGCACATGTGCAGCTAGTTTATTTCGATTTGACTCGCAAATATTTTTATGGATTGTAACGTTAAAATAACTATTCATTTTTCAGTATCTTCTCCACCTACAATATGAAGGGCATTGGCGACTTTTGCCTGAATTACTATTGCCTAAAGTTCTGCTGTCTCAGCCTACGAACGATCCTCGGCCTCTATCTCACACGCCGGGTTCTTTGTCAAAACCAGCTTCCATTGACACCTTGGTCTCTTGCCTGTTTATTTTGCACTTTTGTGAAACATTTTTTATATCTGTATAAGTGTACGTATATTGAATTAAAAACAACGAACACTCGCTACTCGCACCTCTTACCTTTTTGAATAAAATACTGTTTTATTTTTACAGTACTAATTGCTGCCATACTCCATTTTAACGGATCCTGTTTCTTTACACAGAAGAAGAACGTGTGAATATTTGTCGGCTTCTTTTCATTCAAATGACGCTAGCCTTGTGAGTTGCCCGAGTTGCGAGGACCTCTTTATGGCTTGAATCCACTTTGGAGCGTTCGCCGCGTGGACGGCCGTCAGCACGCTAGACCTGTTGATGCGGCACGCCATACTTCCCCGCCCTTCCCTGCCAGTCCCGCCCCTCATGTGTGGCCCTGCCCCGTCACGCATCATCGCCCCTGTCTTCTACCACCTCATCTCACCTGTGTCCACACCAACACGTTCCTTGTGCACCCAAACCCATCCCGCCTCGCCCCACCTCATCCCACCCTATCTCGTCCCGCCCCGCCTAGTCCTGCTCTACCCCGCCCCGTCACGTCTCGTCCCGCCCTGTCCAGTCACATCTCGTCCCGTCCCGCCCCGTCCGGCCCCGTCCGGCCTCGTCCCGCCTCGTCCCGCCCCGTCCCGTCTCGTCCCATCTCGTCCCGTCTCGTCTCGTCCCGTCTCGTCTCGTCTCGTCTCGTCCCGTCTCGTCCCGTCTCGTCTCGTCTCGTCCCGTCTCGTCTCGACTCGTCTCGTCTCGTCTCGTTCCGTCTCGTCTCGTCTCGTCCCGTCTCGTCCCGTCTCGTCCCGTCTCGTCCCGTCCCGTCTCGTCTCGTCCCATCCCGCCCTGTTCCGTTCCGCCCTGTCCCGTCCTGCCCCGTCCCCTCCCTTTCCGTCCCGTGTCTTCCCGTTCCTTCCCATCCCGTCCTGCCCTGTCGCGTCCTGCCTCGCAGTGCCACGCCACGCATTGCTACGCCCCTCCCCGTCCTGCTCCCACCCACCACACTCCGACTCGTCTGCCTGTTCTACCACGCCCCGTCACCAACGACCCTAATGTGTCTGTTTCATACATCCCCGCCCCGTTCACCGTTCACCGCTTTCCGACCCGCCTGCCGTGCATTGATTCTTTCATGTAGTGCCGCCCTTCTCAGAGACCAATGGACAGTCTTGTTCGTGGAACCCGTCAGACCGCAGAGATATTTCCTAGCGTAGAAACAGATGGTTAAAAGAATCTTTAGAGCAGCTTTAGAGACTTGATTTTAGTCGTATTTTAATTTTCTGACATTTACATTGTTCAGTGCAAAATTTGCAAAAGTATTACAATAATATTTCCATGTTTTGCCAAAACAATAAAATTATTACAAAGGCGTAAATATACCTGCCGGTTCACACAGAGAAAGAGAAAAAAATATATTGTACTATGTTCTTTGCCGAAATTAATGCAATATAGACTCGTTTTTACGATAACCCTGAATGAATAATTACGACTACATAGTAAATAACTAATTGTTACTTCAATTTGTTGATTCAGTTTGTGAAATTTGAGTTAATTGTTTATTTTTAATAGCTGCAGGTGATGATTAATAAATAGTTATGTATGTAACTGACCAACGACTTCAATTACTGGAATGATTTATAGATTATTATTTTGCTTATTCAAACATGTGCTCTACTAAGAATTAGATTAGTAGAATGAAATATGTGATAAAATAGTGAAGCAGTTCTTGAAAGGAACTCCAACACTGACTTATAAGAAGTTTTTCTCCTAATTGTTTTATCTGGAGAGTGGTCCTAATTATTGTAAATAATGGTCTTTAAAGGTAGTCTAGGAAATTAATTTCGAAATTCAAAATGGTGTGGCCATAATATTGAAAAGTTACTTTCACTTTGTTACTATTTTCTCGTAGTAGGATTCTGATCGTACGTATTTTTACTTTCCCGTATACGTATATACGTAGCATAGGGAAAGACGTAATGCTGCGCGAAAAAACGGCGGATTTTCGGCAGAAAAAAATCGTTGCCGGGCTGTGGTAATGAAAAAAGTGGATAAATCTAATTGCTAAATTAAGGAGGGAAAATCTCCTAACACGTGGTGCAGCCAGAATCCCTGTTTTGCAGGTTTTTAATATCGAAAAAACCAATTGAAAGCAAAACGTCTGTGTATGTACATATATATATATATATATATATATATATATATATATATATATATATGTATACAGACGTGCCTCGATTTATAGCGCAATAATCTCTGAATCTACTGAATCAATATTGATGAAACTTTTGTGCTAGCTTCCTTTAAAGGTCTGGAGTACTATAGGCTATGATTTACAATCACAAACCCTTGGACCTTCCTTATTTGTGGACCTGTGAACACACCTTCTTTCACTTTCACATAACTGAACTCTGGAAACTTGTTGCATAGGTACCGAAAAGCATCTGAGTCGTTGTCTAGTGCCTTCACAAAATTTTTCATGATTTCCAACTTGATCTGGAGCGGTGGCATGAGTTGTTGTCAGGGTCAATCAACGGCACACGAGGGACATTTTTATTTCATGGCTGCATTCTAGTTTTCATAGGTCAATTTTTCTTTAGGAAACGCTTTGTATCTATATTGTCCTACTTGTAAATAAAACATCAGTACTTGTACCCTGCCAGACATTCCCATGCGAATGATGATGATTCTTAAATCACCATTGATGCACAATTTATACTTGTGATGTGCAAAATTTCAAATGTATTAAAAAGTGTTTATGTGTTTCTCTTTGTTATTGTGCAAAAATATAAATAATAGAAGACGAAGGAAACTAAATAATGAGTGTATTGTGTGTAGTCCAGCACGCGAGTACTCGTGCTACGAAACGATGCGCGAGTGACAGGATATTGAAAATAAAAAGAAAACAAAAGATTAGTAATGCGATATCAAAAATGCTTCAAAGTGTTGGTTTAGTGGTGAAATGTCGTTGGCATTTAAAATTAAATGATCACAGGTGTTGTCATTGCCAACAATGTTATTTATTTCAACAAGAGCAGCTTTCGATGGCTTAGCCATCATCAGTTTTCTGCTGTCTGGAAGCCACAAAACGACTACGTACTGGTACGACTGGTAGTCGTTTTGTGGCTTCCAGACAGCAGAAAACTGATGATGATAGCTAAGCAATCGAAAGCTGCTCTTGTTGAAATAAATATCATTGTTCGCAATGACAACACCTGTGATCATTTAACTTCAAAGTGTTAACTTAAATATGCATATTTTCACAAACGACGAAAATATTGTGTGGCATTGCGTAAAAATATACAAAAGAACATGAGGATAAAAAATTGATGGTGTTCCATGAAAATTATTTTTTGTCGATATCTTAAAAACCTGACGTGACAGAGGAAAACGGTTTTCAGTTTTGAAATAAACATGAAAAACTACGCTGGAAAAAGTATACAAAATTCGAAATATCTATAGCTTGTTTATCAGTGTTATTTGAATAAAGAATATTTTATCTCTTAGAGGGGAAGAGATTGTGATTTGTTGTAGCGAAGCTTTAGGTTGGTAAATCCAAATGGATATGTGATTTAGTTGCCCAAGAAAATTTTCCATCTACAGGTTGTCCAGATGTTCCTATTACAAAAAATACCCTAAATTCTGTGTTGCCAGTCATGAAGAATGGCAGGTCCAGCTTTTCGGAGAAAAAAATTGTCTTCCAGAAAATTGAGTTTAAAAATCACGCAAAATTCAAAACGGCCGCTACGACACTGCAGACGGCGGCGTCTCCTTCTGCGTGGAGCATTTCCTCGTTTCTCCGCGTAAACGGTGACACAGTCGAGTAATATTCTGGAAAGCATCGCGTGGCTTACACTAGAATACGTTAATAGTATCAAATGTTTATAGGTTCTCCTCAATAAATATTTTAAATGTATCTACTGGATATCCAGTTTTGTTCAAAATGAAAGCCACGTATAGCTGTAATTGTAATTAGAAATTAAATTTAATTGTAAGTCTGACAACATATGATGTTGTATAGTAAACTGTGTACATTCATTCAAGAATAAATATGTAGTTGTATATTAAAAAAGACATTAGCAATAATTCTTTGGAATTCGTGGTGATTTACATTTGTACTGCGCGGTACAATTGTAAGGTGTGGGCATCTCACGCGAAATTCAGACCTAGAAACTAGGCATTCCCGCGCAATGGTCAAACCCGTAGCCATCTCAGCCAATCGAGTCAAGCTTAGAAGAAAACTTGACCTTTGCATACTTCCTTATGGCGAACGATTGCGGAGTAATAACGAACGCTCAATGTGACTTTGGAACCCCAGAAGCGGTACAGTGTGTGCGAGGTTTGCCGAAACTTCAAGAGTTGTGTGGTAAGAAAGCAAGTAAATGGGATATTTTGGGGTAAGAAATAAAGAGCATACACACGTGTGAATGCGTTTACGTGCGTGACGGTAGATTTATTGACTTGGACGTTTATTTGTACGCTTCATGTGAGGTGTATCCTAACTATGAGATCTTATCTTTAAATGTTACACGATGTATTGCACTTCAAAAATACTCCACACTATAAACTTACTACAACATTTGGATATTGAAGATTTATACTGGCATGCACTAGATCAGAAAGCTAGCCTGAACAGCAGCGTTTTTTCATTGAGTAGGTTTTTATTACCTTTAAACTACCAAACTAACTTTTGGCGAGGTTCGTATAAAAAGCTCGTAAAAGACAGTTTTCAACAGAAATTGGATTTGACTATGGTTTTATTGCTGTTTTATACAAGAAATTGCTCCACTTAGATCTTAATATTTTATGAGCATGTAGCTAATTTCCGTCCCAATCAAGGAAATACGTTTTATGAAAAAAATGCAATATAGGTGTTAATTCCTTTTCAGTGTCAGGGCGTGAGATTATTATTATTATTATTATTATTATTATTATTATTATTATTATTATTATTATTATTATTATCATCATTATCATTATCATTATCATTATCATCATCATCATCATCATCATCATCATCATAGGTACTATGCGTTCTTTGGAAATTGTCGATAAATCCCCGACTCATGAAGTGAGGGGGGATTTATCTGAGAATTTCCAAAGGACGAGTGGTATTTAATAGTGGTATCGCACGAACTAAATTACGTTGAAGAGAGTTCCAAAATGCGTCAAATATTGAAAATAACTGAAAGCATGTTAAAATCAAAGAGGTTATGTTAAGGTACATATGAAGTTTATTGCACATCGATACAGCGATAGATACATACCGCCTCGTAAGATAGATGAGTCACAGCGATGAAGTTATTGAGATACATCGCCTTGATTGAGGCACTTTGTATGTACAGTAAAACAACATAATGTTTTAATTTCATGAGTGGAATAGTCATCATAATAACCATCACAATCATAATCATCATCTCCTAAGTTGCGATGTGGAATGAGAAATCCAAACTGCCATTATTTCATCTAGCATTTGAAATAAAAGTTAATCAGATGTCTTCTAAACAATATCCCACCTATTTTGTTGGTATGCATAATCAAAAGTTCTTTTTTTTTCTTCGAACTGTGACATTCCAATGTCAACTGACCTTCGTACATTTGTTCTGCGTCTTGCCTAACGTATTCAAGTTAACTATTCTGAACAATTTTTTTTGGCGTCTACCTTTCCTGCCTTGTTATTCTTTCCATCCGCTTTCTCCATATTCGCACTAAAAAGTACACAATTTCGTACATTTACATGTACACAGTAGTTTTTTTATCTGCCAAGCCATCCACGAAAGGTTCACAATTCTCTGAATAGAAATTTTTGAATTTTTTTGCGGCATTTTAACTCTTTTTATGAAATTTAATTAATTTCAATTGCCAAAATTACTTAGGGTAGGCTTCCCGCGAAGCACTGCTGTCTGTCGCTTTCCTTATGCGCTGTATGGACAGGCAGGGGCTCCGGACGACCCAGATTCAGACGCGGACTTTACCTGATTTATTTCAGATGTGGCTAATTCATTCTGTTTAAAATTTGTTGTTTCTCTACATTTCTAAACAATATTTTATATTTATACCCGAAGAAAATTCATTGCTTGTATTCAGCTTGCATTGGGATTTAAACGAATTGCAGTAGTATTTTTGAATATTTTTATAACGATTTTTTTCTCACAGCGTAATTGAACAGGCTGGCATATGTTTATCTGAAATTTCTTAAAAATTGAGGATATTGAACCGAAGAGTAACAAAGACAGGTTATACGTATGCAACAAAGACGACTTAGTAATTATTCTCTGCTTATAGTATTTTGAGGAACTAATTACTAGGAGTTCGCAAATGCAAGAATTTAAAACAATATTTAGGATAATTTATAACCAAAGAAAATGCAGTGCTTGAATTCCATCATAGCGAAGTAATAAGATGTTCTCGGGACGACATTATTGCGTATAATCACGTTACGTTATATTTTGTAACTACCAAACAAGTTGTCAACGCTATCAGTTTCTGGTTATTAACCGCAATGTTACTGTTATAGAGGCCATGTTGAAATTTATTTATTTACATATTAATGTTGATTCTTGAACTGCTAGATTGTCGATAAGAGGTGTTTAGTTTCTGATTGCGTAGACTTAACTGATAAGAGTAGGATATATTATAAAAACTTAGGGCAATGGTTATCAAATAGATTGGCAATAGTTATCAAATGAAACAGGAATGCCACCTAAGCAAACTTAACGTGGCAATATCGATGTGGCCATGTTAACGCGGCAGTGAGAAGCACATGGGTACTGATCTTGTTTATTTTAAGAAGCGCTCTTGGAGAAGATGTCTTTCGAATTTTTTCGAAAACGATTTGAAAAACGAAAAGTTTATTTGATTATTGGCATATTTTAAATTGAAGGTTCTTATTCCATCCCTTCTTACCTGGGGTGTATATAATTATTAAACAAACTGAATATTAAAATTCTTTCAGAGGAATTAAAAAAATCCTTCAGGTGACAATTCCCTCGCGATCCCATGTCTTCGCGATTACACCAACTTTTGCCATCCTGCATGACACAACATCCAATTTTATTTATAGATTTAAGGTCGCTTTTCAACTACTAAGGCCATATTGTGACCATTGTAAGATAACGGTAACGGTATACGGACACACACACACGTATATACATCCACGCCACGGGCGGGATTCGAGCCCGCGACCCTTGAGGCACGAGGCAGCTTCGGCTCCTCAGCCTTAGCGACCTCGGCTGTCCGGGCTGGCAACATCGAAACATTGTTACTGTCACTTTCACGAAATACGCAATGATTGCGGCTATGAAAGCAAGAATTGATTGATTGTTAATGATTCCGGGCGAGTCAACCAATAAGATCATTGTTCCACTAAGTGTAGTACACGTTTTCTCATCGGGAGGTGGCGGTAATCTCCCGCAGGATGGCGAAATCCGGCGCCGACCTACGGTCGACTAGCGGGATTTCCCACAACCAGGCAACTCCCACCAGCGGGACACCGCCCCAGCCGGAGGAAGCTCCGGCTGGGTCTCCCGGCATGTGTGGTAGTGTAGTGCATGTTAGTGTGAGGATAGGACAAGGAAGAGAAAGGAAATATCGCGCGCGGTCCGTAGCCCGATTGTTAGGGTACTGCTCCGGCATTCGCCTGGTGTTAATCGGACAAACCACAGAAAACTACCGATCAGAGCAGCTGGCCGCTAGAATTCTCCTCCAGACAGCGACTGAAATCGACCTAGCTGACAAGCTAGTATCTAAAATTCTGCCACCATCGGGACTCGAATGTAGGACCACCAGGTCAGAGGCACAGTAGATGCTCTGAGCCACCTCTCCCGGTATGAAAGCAAGAAAATCATCGCGGTCACGACGCGTCGGGACCAATGGCGATGATGGCGGCGGAGTCGCGGGTTTGTTGACGCGGCCCCCGCGTCGCGCGTTGTCATAGCGACGTCCGCGGTGCGGGCATAAACACAATGGTGGCGCTGTCGATAGACGCGCGTGTGCACGTCCCGCGCATGATGTGTCCGCCCCTCAACCCCCCTCCCACCTCCGCCGCCTTTATTGCGCTAATACAGTTCGGAACGTGTGAGTGTGTGTGTATGTGTGTGTGTAAAGGAAAAAAAGTGGAAATCTCATATTCTAAATATATTTTGAAATTACACTTCAGGGGGATATTTTAATACATATGTTTCTGAAAAATATGTAATGAAGGGTAGTTCGTGTAAAAAAATCATATAACAATATTGTCGCGATTTCTTTAATAATTAATTGATTGGTTTAAATCAATAACTCATTTTAATTACATATTTTTATTATTAGAAATAACTGTACATTTTAAATGAAGCCATGTCTCTCATCAACAGAGAGGATACAAATAGTAATTCAGTCATAAATAATTTCTTTTGTCACGAGTGTATAAACTAACCTTATGCGCCTCATTTACATAAGGTTTTGCTTTAATGAAAGTTGATTAATTTTCAATTAACAATTAAAATGTATTTAATTGTTATATTTAACGTGAAATATTTTTATTTTACATACATTTCAATTATTAAATAAAATCACAGATTTACACATTTACACATTGATATGCGCCTCATTTACACAAGACTTTGCTTTTACGAAAGTTGATTAATTTTTAACAATCAAAATTTATTTATTATATTTAACGAAATAATTTAATTTTACATACATTTCAAATATTAATTAAAATCAGGACATTTATGATCTTGAAAAGAAATTGAAATGATACTAGCGTACCCGTGCGAGAACTCTCTCATACTATACCCCACCCTCTTCCTTATTTTTCCATTTCCATGTTAAGTGTGTAATATATATTTTTCTTCAAGATCTTCTTATCTTTCGTCACTTGTCATAAATGGCACCTTGTAGTTGATAACAATATAATACACTCTTGTTAATACATACAATTCTTATTTCACTTTACTATCGAGCAAAGAGGTACACCCGAGTAATTTAATCGCATAGAATATCAAGTAATTAGTCATTTCACTTAACAGTTACAGGGTCTACAGGCTATAGGGTCTACAAGTTGGGTAGAATCGAGAAGCGTCGAACCAATAAAAATATAATAGAATGGTCAAGAAGATCTCATCCTTTGAATTACGGTGTGATAAACATTTCTTTGAACCTCAAAATTTTAGTTCTTAAGGCCTTAGAACGCTTCATTTAGGTGTTATTTAACGACATAGATAAAAAAATAATTCTGACGTGCCTTGCGGGTTGTATTTTACATGAATATTTAGATGGTTTTTTTTAACAAATCCTTCATATTTTTAAAGTCAAAGTGCAATTCGTCACGTCTCCGTGAAATTGTCTTCCTTTAGAGACCTCATTTATAAAGATTAGTTGCATGTGAGTGCCGGGAAGGGAAGGTATACTACTGAAATAATATGAGACGATAATTGAGGTAGTGAGAAATAAAATAGAAAAGCGAAGATAAAATAGTAGTAAAATTTTTGTATTGTATATTTTTATGTTTTTGTTGAACTTAAGCTTTCATATTAAATACCTATTTTCATGATTTTTGATGAAGATAAGTTGACTTGTAGTTGAGCAGTTTTCAGTGTCAAAGTTAGAACCGTTTCAGTTTTGGTCGAAAATATGATTGACAAATACGTTCCAAAAGCGAATGAACTTTCAAATGACCCATTGTGTGCAACCGCGCCGTCATCTGCAAAACTTTGACGCGATCAACAATGGTCTCGCAGTTGAAGCGACTTCTGAATCGGCGGTGGAACTACGGACGTCGAGGACCTTGAGTTGTCCTTGCCTTTGGTATGATTCATTTTTATTATCACGAGCAAACTGTTTTACGTTGATGGGATGTGCTCTTGACTTATTGACAAGTCTTACGTACCATAACTGGCCTTTGTGTGAATTTTTCATTGTTCTGTTGAATATTTTAGAATTAACGAAATAGACGTAAATCGTTGTTGCCCTCTTTTATCATAGAAGGAACTTGTTTTAATATAAGAGGAAAATTAGCGCACATCATGGTTATTAATGTACGAGCCATAAAGGAAATGTTTCCAAAAACTATTATTAATGCGATCGATGAGATTTACTGCTACAGAAAAATTCAATTGAAAGGGTTTCCCGAAGAAGAGAGAACTGTCAACAATGCGTTCTCGCTCATTACCTTAAATATGAGGAAAGTATTGTATTCACTTTGGTACTGCAATCGAACTTTAAGGTGATGAATGGAAATGAAATTACGGTTAACACAATCCTTATTATTCTCTTCACTAAACGTTGTTCATTTTATAGTAAATGAATATTTTAGACTCCAGTGACAAGGAAAATATTAGTTTAAAATTGATTTACTTTACGAAAACTTAATATACATGCCAAATGTCTAATCTAGTGTCGTGATATTCACAGTAACAAAGCTAGTGTTTTTCTTGCAAGAAGCGTAACATCTTCCGAATATTACAGATAAAAAAGGCAAATAAATGTTTACAATTTCCAGTCTGTGAGTTTGGAAGATGGATTATGAATTATCAAATATTGCCCAATATGGAACTGTTAAATTATTTTCGTGACTACAAAATTGACCCTGCAACAATATGGTAGAAAATGAAAGAATACTTGAGGTGGGTATTATCAATTAGATGATTGTAAAAATAAATCATCAATGGTAATTTTCCAAGTACGAGTAATACTCCCTCATCAGAATGCTAATTTTCTTCCCGTTCTCTTTACGCTTTAGGACCCAAATGCTAATTTAAACATTCTACTAACTTTAAGTTCAATAGCAAGGTCGAAAAATCGTGCACGATCAGGGTCGTTGACCTGTAGATACTGATCCTGCGAAGATCACAACCTTCCATCCCTGTTATTGATGAAGGAAATATTAAAGAGCTAAAAAAATAGGACACGCGAAGGCCTGAAAATCGTGACTTCAAGCGATGTGCGCTGAAGTCAAACCGACAAATTGTGTATATGGCTATCATGTTGTAATAGTAATTAGTGTGTTCCCCTTGAGTCTATAATATGAGTATTTTCGTATTTTTACGAGTTTTTATACCAGTGTATTTGTATTTTCTCCCTCGTGGGATGAAAAATTAGTGAATCCAAAGAGATGTTTTCATTAATAAAATATAATTACTTTTTCTCGCAAATTAAACATTCACTTAGAACATAGTTCTCAAGAAACGAGATTTCCCAGATTTATTACGATTATATAAAAGGTAACTGTATTATCTGTATAAACAAATAACTAATTTTTTGGGTGATTAATAAATTGATAAACAACTAATTACTTATAAAAACAACTGAATTTGAGAAAAATAATATTAAGTTTTGTTGACGAATCAATATTAATTTTTAAGTGTACGGCTGTCATTTATTTGTTATTCACAATATTTTATTGGTAAAGTTTTCTTTATTGACAGTATTATTAAACTATGAATTACAATCACGTTATAGATCGTTGTAGATAGTTAATCAATATATTTAATACATGTGGATATTATTGGAAATCTTTAGTAGATTAATAAAATAATTAAAATCATTAATTACTAAAACAATAACACCGTTTTTCAACAAAATGTTGAGGAATGGTGGTCCCCATTTTCATGTAATCTATAAATAATAAAAATGGCATATTTAAGACTATTACATGAATTTATTAAATGTACAAAACATAAAACCATATAGCAAACTTACTTCACAGTTGTTAAAACGAGTCATGCTATCTTTTGTAACTATCGTACTATATATATCTCACTTGAGCATTTAGTTTGAACTCAGCATGTTGTGTCGCTTTTAGTTCCAACGGCTACTCTGAATAACCATGAGTAGGGAGAGGCATTTTATGACCAAACTTGAAATATGCTTTTAAAAATGTGCATTTATGACTTGAAACTTTTCGAATGTGCGCTTTTAATATGCAATTAAAATTAACAATATTTCATTTCATACATTAATCTTTCTTGAGAAAATTCAGGAGAAGTGTGCAGGGAATGAAAAGATATATATTTGTACCAACAGTGTAAATTGAATCTACCTTAGCGAGAGAAAATAATGAAATATTCTCCTTATTGAAGTACATTATATGTCTTATTGCATTTCTTCTGCCTAGTTTGAAAAATGTAATAAAAAGAAATTTCCTACATTTGCACATGTATTTACCATCTATATAAAAGAAAAAAAACCCAAACCGCGACAAGCTCTTTGTAGTCGATGAACGCTCATAAATAAATAGATCATATGAAAAGTTTAAATGTTTCAGAGATAAGTCTATATTTTTTATGAAACATGCAAAATATATCCCAATAATTACACGAATATGAACTAACAGGAGAAATCGGCCAAATATGCACAAACATGTTATAGGATCCAATTGTAATCAAATGTCAAGAAATTTCACTTTGCTACGCCCTGAAGCAACGGGTAAAAATATGCAAAATCATAGAAATGTGTTCCCTAGTCATGAGATGTTGATTTGTCGAACGAAAGGTTGCATCTGAGTCAGGAATTGAGGGGGGAATGGAGGGGGCAGGAAGGGAGTGGAGGGGAACGGAAATGAAATTAATAATTGACATTCTTAAACTCATAATAAAAAATTAATATTCGCAACTCCACATAACGAGAAAATAAATTATAAAAATAGAGTTCAACGTAACGTTTTTTTCTGAGTACAGACGCACTCTTTACTTTTTCTAAAATGACACTGATAACATGACTTGTTTTAGCAACTGTGAAGTACGTTACATGCTTTTTTGTTTGGTCCATTGAATTCATTCGGGTAATAGTCTTATGTCAATTTTTGTGATTATTATTTTTAGAGGCCCTGAAGATGGGAACCACCATTCCCCTAATCGTTGTTGGAAAAACTGTTTGATTATTTAATAGTTAATGGTTTTAATTATTTTATTCATTTGTTAAAAATTTCCAAATATTTATTTTTTCCTGAAGGTGGATACTTAGGTAGTTATTTAAACTTTACATATGTATTTTTGATACTTACTAACTTAACAACGTGTATTAAATATATTGATCAACAATCAATAATAAACGTTAATTAACAATCTTCAACAATTTACAACGTGATTGTAATTTGGATCAACAGTAGGTGGTGTAATTAGACTATCAATAATGAAACCAATAGAAGTTTGCAAATAATCAAAATTAATCTTGGATTCGTTCTTACTTTCGTTCCAAAAGTAACGCATGTTAACAAAATTTCTGCTTTCAAATGAATAAAAGAGCGATGCATTCAGTGCCATGCGAGCTCTCTCGAATATACCATGGTGCTCTCTATTTGTGTAATTAGGAGACTCTAAATCTTCTCCTGTCATAAGACAAACACTAAAGAAGTTTGCTTGTAATTCCAGGTGTCAGTAGTGACAAGTTTGATACCTCCTAAACAGAAAATAGAATACATGGAAGGAACTTTACTATTACCAAGTACGGCAGTTTTCCAAATCATCGGACGAAAATCGATGAAGGTTAAGAATGAATAAAATCAAATTATTAGCTGCATTAAAACTAACAATGAAGTTTGTTTCTGAAAATATCAGTTTGATGATAATGTTTGGATACAAAATCTTCACAAAAAAGATCTACAACAGTTTTCACAGAAAATAAAATTCAATATTTTATACTCGTTGAGTAAGTTTCCATTAAACATGTGTTTACATTTAAGAAATTTTGCTACATTTAAAATCCATTATATATTTATATTTGAAGGACAAGTTAATTTTGTTTTACTTGTAAATTTGAACACTTTAAAAACCTCATTACATTACCTATAATGCTCCGACTCTTTCTTTCAATTTCCCCTCTTCTAATAAGAAAATGATGTTTTGTCATCGTCCAGATCTGCTGACGATTTTGTTTTGAGAAGTGTAAACCTTCCTCACATACTTTTCTGTGTTTTGTCTTAATTCAAACAGTAAGTAAGAATTCCATTGAAGAATGTTTGAAATTCGAATTCAGAAAGGAAGACTTTGAATTAGATGCCGTCGAAAATGCTCACAAAATGTCTATTTTACGATTATATTGGCAGCTTCTGCGGGTTAATTTGATAAGAACACTCTGTTTGAGGTTTCATCAAATGCCTAGGTCGCAATTAAAGAGGAATATAATGAAATAATTCATCTACGCCACTAATAACACTGAATAGGTCAGGAACGTTTAATAAAAAATCCTTAATTTGTCGTTTAGTGACTTGATATAAAATATGAAACTTTATATTGAGAGATCTGCGTCCAGACTACGCTGGTTATGTACTACTGAAGAAGTTACCGGCATGAATAAGTTATGAATCAGAAAGAACTTTTAAACCTTCAAGAAAAATACAACCCCTAATTCTTGTTGTTTTTCAATGATAACCATTTATTCCTTTCAAATATTTCGAGAGTAGATTTCGACATCTATAATTGTTCAGTTAGGCCCTTGTCAATCGTTTTAAACTTTCACATAGTTAAACAACTTTCGCCCTTTTCACCATGATTGCAACTTTAAACATTATGATGCATGTTTTCGAGCAATCAAGATGCAATTTGAAAACCAAGCATTGAGTAAATAATTAATCACTGATTATCATTCTGTTAAACGTTTCGTTTGCTTATTACTGTGCCAAGACAACCTGTGAGGGTGGCTAAACAGCAAATACCCTCCGTGTTGAATTCGAAGTATTGAAAAATTATCGAGTTATCGAAGAATTCGAGTTACAGAGAAATTAGATTTACTAAGGAGTTAAAGTTAACGAGGAATTTGAGTTAAGAAGTTCGAGTTATTGAGTGTTCACTGTCTTGAAACATCAATCTCTGCGACCTTCTAGTGCGTTCTAGAATTCTCTTGCGAAACAGCATTTTAAAAGAGATCGATGATGGGCGGACTGAGAGACGTACGCCTGAAGAAACTACCTTGCCATTAGGAGTCGGTGACCCTCTGGGGGCGGAAGTAACCCTCCTCCACTTCCGCATTTCCACTTCGGACTGAACATCACGGACCCTGTTTTGAAGGTTTTTCTTTCACAACCCCCTTCATTTTGTGTTCTTTCCCAGGCGAGGCTGTACAGACTTTAGTGCACTGCGTGATGGATTACTCATTGTAATTGCGAGGCTCACGAATCGATGTTTTATTCATAGCGCTATCAAGGTGCATATCTGAGAACGACAGAAATATCAGAAATGTTGTTTCTAGAGTGGGATTGTGTTTGGCTTGGAATGGTGGCCGAGGATTGAAATGAATTTTGTATACAGAAACCAGTAATTAGCCTTTGGATTCATTCGCTGGTGAGAGATTTTGCAGATACTTTTTAACTTGAGGATAATATTCGACGAAAACTTCGTTCAGAATTGGGTAGGCAAATATTGGTTTGAGACACTGAAAAGGTGTTTATTTTACATTAAAATTCTTGCAAGGATGAAGGATGATTGGTTATTCAGGGATTCAAATGCTTCAGAGGTCTCATATTCTCAAGGCAAATTGTGCAGTATTCGCAACAAATTTTTATCTATTTTCTAGATACATTTTCATATCAATTTCTGTGTCAATTTGTTGATGTTATTGCTTGTTATTGCCTTCTATATAGTGTTTAATATACGGTGCATAACTTACCTCGATCGAGACGGTCCTGGTTACGACGGAAATACTAAGCAGTTGAATAATGTTGCATGTTCTCTCATGGAGAGAATTATAAGAGGGAATTATGAAATGGAATTATAGAAAGGAAATACGAAGAGATAAGCCGAACCAAGTTAATATCTAGTTAATTAATAAATAAGTAAATTTGAATCCTTAAAATTACGTAAAAAATAAAATCATGTACCACGGACGTTAACTGATTGGAATGATCTCGAGCCCTCGGACTTTTTGGCGCCTCTCAATCATTAGAACTCTTGGTGCATAAATAACTATTATAAAAAAATATATTTGACAAATAATAAATATTTATAAACCAAGGGCGTTTCAAGAGTTCTAATGATCTCGGGTCAAAGCTCCTCGGCCTCTTTATCGCCGCTCGATCATTTGAAGCAGTTAACGCCCGTGGCATATACGTTTTATTTTTTACCTATTTTTACTGATTCAGGTTTACTTCTTGACTCATGAACTATATGTTGATATGTTTCGGTTTTTGTCTTTTTATATTTTCCTCCTATAATTCCCTTTCATAAGTTCCTTCATAAGAGAACACGTAGCATCATTAAACTATTTTCATATTTCCCTCATAAGCACTATCCTCTCGATTCAATTGAATTATCTAATGTATTTTGAGCTCCGTATTGAAGGAAATAACAAGCAATAACGTATCAGAAATAATAAAATATATTATTTTTTAAAGCTCCTTCTATGATGTAAGTTACGTAATTTTTTACAGCAGGGCTAATACACATTTTCAATCCAATAATTTTTTGTATATCTTTAGTTGATATTTGTATGTATTAATTTTTATATCAAAATGTACCTATTTACCGATGTAAAAGTCGGCTTTCCATTTTGGACAGTTTGAAATTGGAACGAAAGAGGACTCTGGCGTGGCCGTTAGAGGTCACGTCCACGTGTGGCTTGCGATCTCAAATGGCCACGAAGCATCAGATAGGCTAACGAGAGGCCTGTCACGCCGAAAAGCCCTCGACGACAAACAAAGCAATCGATTGTCGCCGCGTGGCAGTGAGGCAGCGAGCACCACTCCTTCCTCCTGCACCGTTCAGCTGTTCCCACAATACATATTCTCATCGAAAGACGAATATGGCATCGTGCGTGAATTCAGAATACTGAAATCGCAATCAAAACAGTGACACAATGAAGCTTCCCTAATTCATTAAACAAAAAGTTTCTTTAGGGTGTTAATATATATTGTGATTAGAACTAGTAAATATAAAATTATTCTAAAAGAGTAACTAGTGCTGCTACAGAATGGCACAGACTTTCCCGTATTAGTTTTCTATTTCCTTTTGGGTCTTCAATAGCTATTCGGAATTGCCACGAACTCTTTCTTGTCAGCTGTCATCTATCACCGCCAAAAGTACATTTTTTTGTCATTTTCTTAATTTATCGATTTCCTATTGGTAGAACGGAAACATTAATTTTAGAATATTAAAGAACACAAAAATCTAGTCATAAATGGCAATTTTCTTTTAAAAATTATGTGCCGTTTAAGAGAAAATGGCGTCTTAGCGCTACTAAAAATGCGAAATTTGAAGCTCATTTTCACAGACAATTTTTGAGTTTTCAATATACTTTATTTGAAGTTATTTGACGCACGTACACTCACAAATATAATAATGTTTACAAATTGCTGGTAATGTGCATATTAAAGATGAGAGAGATCATTAAAAAAAATTACAATAATGTAATTTTTGAAAAAACAAAAACAAAACTCAAAATAAAATTTACGCTATACTAAAGAGTGTACTTAGCACTATCCGTTACAAAAGTTTCAAGAAAAAAATTGCAGCCATATATGAGAAAATGGCGTTTAAGCGTTTCTGAAAATGCGAAATTTTGAGCTACTTTTCACAGAAAACGGTTGTTTTCGTGAAACTTTTCTTGACATTATTTAAAGCACATGTACTCGTAAATATAATAATGTGAAAAAATCGCCGCTAATGTAAATATTATCGACGTGAGAAACATGTGAAAAAATTTAAATTTTTGTAATATTTGAAAAAACCAACCTATAGAGCAATATGGCTTTTATGTCACCTGATAGAGTACATTTACCACTATCCCTACCAAAAGTTTAAAGAAAAAATTTGGAGCCGTTTTTGATAAAATTTTGAAAATCCCCGGGGCTTCATATAAAGTACCCCCAAATTTTGAAGGATCTTTTTCAAAATCTCAAAGCTTTGATTAGAATTAGATCGGCCGCGGAATATCCATTTTGGAAGAAATCGTACGTATGGTTTAGGTGCTAGCAATGTTCAGAGACGGACAGACAGACGGACGTTTTCCTTTCAATTGGTTTTTCGGTATCAAGGGCCTAGAAAACAGGGTTTCTGGCTACACCACGTGTTAGAGGATTTTTTTCTTAATTTAGCAATTGGTTTTATCCACTTTTTCGTTTTCGCGGCCCGGCTATTAATTTTTTTCCGCCGAAAATCGGCCATTTTTTCGCGCAGCATTACATAACTTTCCCTATACTACGTATATCACTCCGTGAATACGTACGTATACAGGAAAGTAAAAAAGAAAGAAAAATAATTTTTCCAAAAAATTGAGAACTTTTTTCCTACAATTTTCTAAATAAAGATAATAAAAAAACTCAAGCATGAGACCGACCATTTTAAACACTGTTTTCAAACGTCTTATTAATACTCCAATGTCATATTATGTAAACATTTCAGTCTGTTGTAGGGTTCTAGACTGCGTCTACTTTTGTAGACTACACAGAAGAGGAATTGGAAAATATTTTATGTGAAGAGATTGTAAAGCGATATTCAAACCTCCCGACTAATGAGCGAATTAACTGGTTAATATGTGAATTAGCCAAATTTGGTACTCTAGTTGTATATTGGTGGTGAAATATTGGTGAAAAAATTATTTACAAGAGGCTCTACTTTTATTAACGTTTTACAGCAATTATTGTGGCTACTGGTATTTCTCAAAATTAAAATTAATGTTATAATTAATTTAGTAAACGGGGAAAAACTGAACACGAGACGTGAGTAATGAGCATATAATTCCACTACAAAGTAATACATAATTGCACAATCACTACAAACTTATCTTGGCTTCATAGGCTCGTATGTGTCATGTTATTCTGGGATAATGCAAAGCTTTTATTGACATAATTATTATCCTACGAATCGTGTAATCTCCTCAAATGTGATACAAAGTTTAGAGAACAGTCAAAGGGGATCTTAAAACCATATTTTTATTGACAAGGAAAATTGTATCAATAAATCTTTTTCGAATGCAATTGAAACCATTTTTAACGTAATCATTGACCTAAAATTAAATTAAATTAATCCATGTTTGAAAACAAAATTATATAATGTTCTAGGAGTTTACAAAAAGAACACGCGCAATGAAAGAAACAAAACTATGGAAAAAAAGAAGACAAAATGAGAATTATTAAGTCAATGGAAGTGTGATGAATAACTTTTAATATTTACATGCCCGGAAATAACATTAAAGACATTCAAATGCCCTATTCAAGTACATTGCGTTCTTCAAATTTCTTATTGACTCAATGAAAGAGGCATCCTCTTCTCTTTATGATGAACTCGTATTTTTTCTCAAATTTGAAATTGAGCTTTGAAGAACGAACGAGTCGCCGCAGAGGTCATAGGTGACGCAGGTCGACACCCAAGGGTAAAGTACTTAGAAAATTGATTTGATTGATGGGAGTGGCTCGTGTGAGTCAATTACTGTTGACCACAGATGTGAAAAGTACTTGGCGATTGATGAGAAGCTTATGGGAGCTTAAAATGGTACTTTACATTGCGATGCAAGTTATTTACGAAGGGCACCGCGCGACCTGTAAAGCAATGGTCTGACGCTAGCTTTTAATCTCAAGGAACGTAATTCGCATCTTAATAGAAGAACCTTTAGTTGACAAGAATGAAAAAAAATATTATACAGACGTGTCTTTAAACAGTATTTTATACAACACGTGTATAATGTGTTGTTTTTTTTGCTTAAGTAAACGTTGTGATAACTAACGACGTTAGAAGCAAGTTTTCCTTGTACGAATACATTAAAACATTATAAATGAGTTGCGCACGTTATTTGTTGTACATTTCATTCTAAATTTAAAAGAGAATAAAGGTTAACTTTTGTAAACAACTTTATTATTACGTCAAGCATATTTGACAGTTTTGCGGAAAAAAAAGTGATCAGATGTGCGATTTATTGCCACCATTCTACGATTCGTTTGCTGCGATTCGGTGGCGTTGCTGTTTACCGACACTGCTCCACGATTCGCTCACTGCAATTGGATGAGTGTATGATAACGCAATTATTGTTGCCATAAACGGCAAATACGTAATTATCTGCGCCGTAAAATACCACTTTATGAACAATTTCTGACAAACAAAAAGGTCGTTTATTGCTGGTGGCACAGAAAATGGTATTTTATGCATCATTCTTTGCACTTTTGAAGCCATATTAAAATGTGTGAAATATTTTATGAGTTGTTACTTTTATTTTCTTCTGGCATGCCAAATCGTGCCCACTAGAGCTTTTAACTCTCCTGGGAAGCCCGACGCTTCTGCGAGCACAGGCAACTTCCCTGATTCTGTTCTCATTTCCCGTCCATACAGGACAATTCAGTCCTAGTTCCTAATTTGCCGGGGCCTTATCCGATGTGTAATGTGGAGATGAATTTGCTAAACATGTATTCTCTTCTTCGTTTAGTTTTGTAAATAATTAACGTTGAACTTTGGACTAAGCGCTTGCGCTCGTGTAACACGGGCTACGGCACACTCGATTGCTAATGATATCGTGAAGCCCCGGAAGCGAGCCCAAGGCAAATAGCGCAGGGTCAAGGTATAACAGTCCCTCGTATGGCAAACAATTTGTGCTGAGAGATTACGACTTTTCCATTTCCTGTGAGTGCAGAATTTGCGTAGTAGACACTTTTAACGTCGTTTTCAATTCTGTAGGCATTTCGTGCCCAAAAGCTAGGAATTTCTTTCTTTCATCAGATGAAGCATGTTTTACAAGAAAAGGAACAATTAATGTGCACAATTTGCATGTGAAGGCCGAGGAAACTCTACATGTTACTTATAGTGTAGCTCATCAAGAGCGATTTTCTATAAGTGTTTCGGATGGCATTGCCGATCAATTTATCCTCGGACTTATCTTCTTACTCGAGCGTTTAGATCTGAATTTTATAACTCAGGTACTCCCAACTCTTTTGGAGCTAGGGGTTCATCAAAGACCGTCTTTATGCTACCGAAGTCGAGGATCGTGATGACCTTTGGCGCACTGAAAGCGTGGCAGCAGAAATAAAGGAACAACCCGGCAAAGTTGTGCGCGTCACAGCGGCCGTGGGGCACAGATGCCTATCTTGCCTTCACGCAAGAGATGGACAATTTGAACACTTGTAGAGTCCCTGTTACACGATGTGAAAATACGAAATTTTGACCGTATAGCAAAACTATCCTAAAAACAATTATAGTTTTCTCTCTGCTTTCATATTAGTTATATTAGAAGGCAATATTAGCAATAGGGAACAATATTTAATGTAAAATTTGGGCTATATTGTTTTGCAACATATGATCAATGACAAAAACATTTTTTGTAAACTTTTGAATAGTGTTTACAATAATTTATTTGACACTAAAGCAGTGTTCTCAAGATCGATGCCACGAGCTGGAGTCTGTGGCATGAGTGCCACGACGAAATCACCCCTCCATGCAGTTCATTACTCCGCCACCAGAGACAACGCCATCCCTATTGTAAAACGTTGGGGTTACTATTAATAGTTCCCTTCACCGACGCTAGTTGCGCGGAGAAGCTCGTGGTATATTACGATGCCACGACGCGTGCCACTGCCACCAATAGAAGATCTTGTCACCCCCCGAGCGCGCTTTTCCTGGTGGAGGGCTGCATGACCTTGTGTGGCGGTCTTGTTACATTCAAAATATCAGTTAAACATTAGCCACAAAAAATCAAAACTGCTCAAAAAATGTTCATTTAACATATGACAATATGTATTCCGTACCTGGATTTGTCTTTTTACGCTCGTCATGATAGAGTGAAAAATATGTATAGTTACGTTTGAAAAACCAAAGTTACCTCTAATATCTCGTAAAATACAAATGGTAAAATATAAATAAATGCTTATATCAATTAGACCCACTCCCTCATTCACTTCTGTGAAAACTGCATTGCAATAACTTTAACCGTTCAAAAGTTTCAAGAGGTGCTAAAGGTACATGGCTCCCCCTGTATACTTTTCTTAATATCACTTTTTTATAACAAAAAATAATATAAATATGAAATGAAATTGATTGGAGTGTGATCTTATCCGCATTAACTACAACTCATTTGTTTGGATTATTCTTAACGAATAGCGGACTATAAAATCCTTCATGTGTGCCGGCTGGTAAGAGTGGTTTTTCGTTCCTCTGTTTCATCGCGTTAAGTCGCTAACAGTGTTACTCTCATCTCGATCTCTTTCTTCCTTTCTCTTTTATATCTCTTTCCTTCTCTCCTCTCTTCCTCTATCATATTTCGTTTCCCTCTCTTATTCGATTAAAAATTATCGCTTTGTCTTCAGTTGAGATGTTCTTCAAAGCTCATTCATTATTTATTGAAAAATCTTATATATCATTTCGGTTGTCAACATCCCCTTTTCTGAAGAATTACGAATTCTCCAGCGATGAATGAGGTACTGCTGATTAGGATCTTTTTCAATCCTATGGTAGTACATTAAGTTGAAATTAAAACACACTATTTGTTTACGAAGTTGAAAGAGTTACGAACTTGAAAAATTATTACAACTAATCTAATACAAGTCGTCTCCATGATGGACACTGGAGCGCACCGCCTTCCCGAAAATGCCAGCTCTGAAGTGAAGATATTTCTAGACAGTTCTCCCTCAATCATGCTGAGAAAATGAATTTTTAAATGGGTGAATGAGACACTTCGCTTCAAAAAACTGACAACAGACCAAAAGACAAACAATTGGAGATCACGATTCAGGAACGAACTCTTAGAAATGGTACGTGACGGTACACTTAGGTAAACAGACGGCGAACAAAAGAGCGTCCAGAGTACCGCTGCTGTGGAGAGCATTGGTTTCAGAAACTGTTTCCTGAAGTTCTGTTTTGCCGTACTACTAGTTCCGTACCTGGAATTCTCTTTCCGTTGACGGAAGTTGTGAAGCGGCCTTATACTCCGATCTAAAAGTAGTGGCACTTCAAGATCATGAGCAGCGCGGAGAAGGGGACACTGTCGTCCAATCATGAGCTTCGTTACGACGTAAATATTTGTATTGTAGCTCCCGATTGAACACAACGTCCCTCTCTTCTTCCTGCCCAAACTTTGAAGTGCCACTATGTTTAAATCGGAATATAACTCTTGCATTCAAACAAATGTCATTTCTGTACCCGGAGAACATTAATGAAAGTCAACTGCGGCCACCCTAATAAATTGAAGAATATTTTATGAAACAAAATTAAGAACTAACAGTACAAGTATTTAGAAATACATCCTATACATTTTCTGCAAGTTAGTGTTAACCTATTTTCAGTTTTTGAGGCGTGGAAAGAGACTACATATTATTTCGAACACGCACTGCTCAATTTTTAGTTCTTCCGCTCCTTTCTGCAGGACCACAGATGGCAACGTTCTTTTCTTTGAAGAACTAATTCAACATGACGCTCCGAATGCGCAGCTGCCGCCTGTATCAGGCCTGCTGCACTGCCTCCTCGCGACCCTGAGCGCTCGCCGTAGCTCTGGGATCCGCTCGTAAGCTGAGCGCGGACAAACGTTTGTGTTCCAGAGGGAAGTGAAGAGTGAGTAGGCAGGGCCCTCAGTGGAAAGAGCACGCAAGTAAACTTAACCCTTATCTGCCTGAATTATTACTTTCTTGCCTTATTTTTTAAAAATTCGTTGCACCATTGTATAAGTTTCAAATAAATAATTAATTTTTTCTCCGAATTTTGAAATGCACATGATGACGCCGTTTCGGATGTTATGGAAAACAATATGAAGTTCTAATTGCACTTCTGCAATTTTTTAAGGTGAAAGTTTGAATTATCTACAGCTTCGTACAGCATGCCCCTAGAGGCAAATTGTTATTTATTATTATTTTTATTTTGATATCAATTCACGTTTGAACAAGAACAAAAAAAATCATTAGTTTTTCGAGCATTTTTCATGTTAAGAAAAGGGACTAGCAGGTCAAGAAAGTAAAGAATAAGTGATAAAGTAAATCGTGTAAACAATGTTTCTTCCATGCTAATGGGCAATAATGAGAAACGTGTTTATAAATCAACAGTAACCTCAACAAACGGGTCAAGGTCCACGCGCAACCTATTCTGCCTCTTCCTTGCCTTCTCCAGACCTCTTACTTGCACATCTGTACCTACTACACCAACACACATGTCGGGGAAACCTGCCGTGAGTTTACCACTTAACGCCGATTGGGGCGGTGCCCCTCTGGTGGAAGATGGTTCATGAACATCTAAAAATTAAAATTAAATCAACCAACTGAAAATGATAACTAATTTATTTTCATCGATGGAAAAAACCGAAAGCGGACGTGTAAAACACGCCACCTCTCCTGATAAAAACATGCACTACACTAACGGAACACAGCTGTTGACCCGCCAGGAAAAAAACAAATAAGTATTCTTCAAGCATTGGACCGTAGATCCATTGCGTACTCATTGATCCTTTCATCTTGTGTTCGGCCGTCCAACAGACCAATTTCCTTTAGGGCGGTATTATGTCACTTCTTTTGGAGTTCTGAAATTTTCCATTCTTTGTACGTGATTTGTACATGCGCTCCTGTATTCTTTTATTTTTTTCATTTAAATTAAATACCCCCAACTCGTTTCTTACCAAAACAAACAAAATGGTACATTATGAAACGATGAGGTAATGATGGGTACACGAGTATCGTAAACTTCACACGAGTGTGAAGTGTATTAATACCCATTACATCGAGTTTCGTACAGTACTTTTTCTACGACTTTTATAAGTTAAACTTTCACATTGAGTAGTTTCGTGGCAGTTGATTCAGCCAAGGCCATCTAGCGGACAGCTACCTAAATCTACCCTCGCATGCTGCCGCAGGTGGCTGTGGTTACCAGTCCGCCTGCGAGGGAGTACTGCGCTAGTCAAATAGGATCAAAGTGAAATTACGATCCAATTTATTTTAAATAATAGTCCACGAAAAAATCTATCAATAAAATAAATTAAAACTTGAGCATAATTTAATATCAAATACAATTTTAACGTACACAATCGAACGAAACATTTGCTAAAACGATTCTCAATGATTAATTGTCAATACTTGGTTTGTAAACTTCTCTGTGATTGGTCAAGAACCTGTCTCATAATGAAAACTGTATCGAAATGACTATCATTATGCAACTGGTTGCAGCCATGAAATGGCAGCATTATACAATGGGAGTAGAAAAATAAACGTAATTCTACGTAGAAGGCTCGCTGCAAGGGCGCAGCCGCGCGAGCGACTCACAGGAAATCCTCGCGCGAGGTGCAGCGCGCCGGGTAGCGCGGGGGCGGTGGGCGCGCGTCCTCGGCGTCGGAGCCCGAGCCGGAGCCGCCCGCCAGGTTCTCCACGCTCAGCGCCGACCGGAAGCCGGACTCGGGCGTGGAGGCCGCGCTGCCCGCCGGCGCGCCCGCCGCCACGTTCAGGTACTTGCCCTCCACGTCCTGCGGGCAGCGCACGAGGGCCTCGTTAGTGGTAGGGAAGATTTTATTCAAATGGCCAAGATTTAAACAGTAAAGCACATGATGGATTTCAATGTTCGTTGCAACTTTGCGGTCAGGCAGCCGTGAATCGTAAAAATAAAATAATTTTAATTCAATGAAATGTCAAAAAAAGCAATACAATAAATAATACTTTAATATACTTCTGTATAATACAAGAAAAAATATCTATTATAAAGCTTAATACTCCTTTAATTACTTAACGCGTAATACTCCTTTAACACTCCTTAAGTTTAATACTTCTTAAGTTTAATAATCCTTTTATTTCAGACATTTATGGATCAAATATAATAATAATACAATAAGAAATAACTCAATCTACAATACACTCTTCAAATTTGTCGAAGTTAATAAAAGAAAAGTAACGAGAGAATGGCATTTTCAAAGAAATGTGTAGAGTCATGGTAGTGTATAATTTTGATTCCGTTTCATGTTTACGAAAAATTTTGTTATCGCTTTGAAGGAAACTGACCCGAGGAAGTGAATTAAAACGAAGGAAGAAAACAAGTTACTACATTGTGGTAATCCGTCTACGGTATAGACGAATGGAAAGACGTTTCTTTCCAACAGATAAAAATTATGACACTTCTGAATCCACTGAACTCATTTTGAAAGCAAGGGAAAAGCCATCTTCATTTATTACTTCTATTTTCAAAATCACTTTAAGAAATGAAAAGTTCTTATACGTAATGAATATCACATTAGAATATTTTCGGAAATTATATTGTAATGAAAATGTACGTTCTTGATTTTAATACAAATGTTTACCTCGCTTGATTGGGCATGATTAGAAGAAATAATATACTAAACATGGCTTCCCTCTCTCATTGTTATAATTCTTTTTTAATTGTTATTTTAGGAGAAACATTACTTCGGTGTAGGGACATTCAGTTGTAGAGGTGAAGGAATACAAAAGGTTGTTCGGCCTTCATACATCAGTTAGGACCAATCGCGATGGGTTATGCATCAATCACTTCACGAAGTAAAAGATGTGTAAACTCTACGTCATTCGGAAGATTAAAAATGTATTGATTTTCTTCTGTCCAGGAAAACGCGCACAGCGTTCTCACCTGATCTTGGATACAAAGATCAAATCACAATACGTTGTTTTTATTGTTATTAAGAATATTATTAAACTGAGAATTATCTACCATTGGAAATAGAGATATTATTTTTATTCGAGCAGAGATCACATAGGTGTCGTCGCTACCCATGTAAAATCTACATCACGCATATGGAATATGTGACATTTATTGTGTCTGTCGGAGACTTTCTAGATTTTGGAGAGAGGAGCATTTGGGGGATCAGCCCAAAACCGAAGTGTAATGCTAGGCTACTTTCACATGGGGCCACTGTGTGGTGCCTCTGAGAAGCTCAGAGCTCTTTCATGCACAGTAGGGTGGCTCTTATTTTGAAAAAGGTAGAATTGTATTGACCTCCACCCGTAATTTGGTTTAGAATTTCAAAAAAATGAGCCCTGAACTTTTTCAGATTTTTTTCAAGCAAAATAACCTGTGCCGGTAGGGTTTTAAATGGGCTTTTCTGACAATAATAGACTTTCGAACGGTACTTTTAGAAATTTCTTTGTTAAATTGGAAAAATCTTTGAAAATTCTTTAAAACTTGGTATACTTGCTTTATTGGGGTCGCTAATATGCTGTCAAGAATTCATTTTTAATGTCACAAATGTCATCAGTTTAAACCAATATAACAATTAAAAAAATATTGTGTTGTTATTTCAAAGGTTTTTCAAGACGGTGAATTCAAATTTTCTGTCAAAAATGTCATGAATTTAAACCTTTTTTCATATTATTATGTGTTGGCTTTTCATAGGTTTTTTAAGACGCTGAATTCAAATTTGATGCGTAAATTTGATTGTTGCAGATATAAAAAAATCCTAGAAAATGACAACACAATAATATTTTTTAATTTGTTATATTTGTTTAAATTGATGGCATTTTTGACATCTAGGACTGTCAAAAATGAAATTTTGAGAGCATATCCGAGCTCAGCGACCCCCAAAACCTAAGTATACCAATTTGTCATAATGTTTCAAAGAAATTTATAAAAGTAACGTTTGAAAGTCTATTATTGTTAGAAAAACCCATTTAAGGAAGAAATTTAGAAAGCATATGCTTCTGGAGTATTAAAGATGGGGAATCGCGGTGAATTGCTGTATTCCGGCAGACATAACAGGAAATGAAAATACTTGATTCATCAGATTGACGATAATGAAAATTTCGTCATGAAACATACATATTTTGAAAGTATTTATTTTTTATTGATGCGTTATTGCTTGTTATTCCCTTTATTACGGAGTTCGATATACACTGCATTACTTCCCTGAATGTAGAAGATCGTGGTTACGAGAGAAATTTGAAAACTGTTGAATGATGCCTCTTGTTCTCTTATGAAGGGAAATATGAAATGACAAACCAAGTCAAGTTAACTATAGTTAATTAGTAGGGAGCGGATTTCTATGATTTGGCATATTATTATCTATTGCTTTAGAGCACAGCTAACTGAAATTTATTGACATTTGGTTAGAATTAGATGCTATGTAGATTAATGTTAGTGCATATATGGCCGACTTTTTTTGTTGGTGCATATTTGTGTAATTATAAGCGCATATTTTTAATATTTCATTAAAATAGAGACTTATCTCTGAAACGTTTCAACTTTTCATATGACATATTTATTTGTGAGCGTTCATCGATTACAAATAGCTTGTCACAGGGTTTTTTCTTTTCTGTAGATGATAAAATACTTGTGCAAATGTAGGAAATTTCTTGATATCATTTTTTTAAACAGGCAGAAGAAATGCAATAGGACAATGTATTTCATTAAAGTGAATACTTACTTTAATTATTTCTCGCGCGAAGTAAGGAAAATTATATTCTGTTTGCACAAAAATATATACTTTCATTCCAAGGACGCTCCTCTTGAATTTTATCAAGAGAGGTTAATGCAGGAAATAAAATATTGTTAATTTTAATTTCATATTAAAGTGAATATTTGAGAATTTTTAGGTCATAAATGCATATTTTTAAAAGCGTATTTCAAGAGTTTTAGGGCATAAAATTCCTTTCTCTATTAATTAGTAAATAAGTAAATTTGAATCATTGAAATTGGGTAAAAAATAAAAACTTGTATGTACTACGGGCGTTCACTGGTTCTAATGAACTCGGGCGACAAAAAGTCCTCTGACCCTCGGGCGTTCTGTCGCCGCTTGATCGTTAGAACCGTCATAACGCCCTGGATGCATGAATAGTACATTATGATACGATGGGGTATTAATTCACGAGTGTAATATTACGATACGAGCGAGAAACGAGAAAGTATCGTAAACTGCACACGAGCGTATTAATATTCATTACATCGAGTTTCATACGGTACTTTTTCTACGACTTTTAAGTTAAACTTTTACAGTGAATAGTTTCGTGGCAGTTGATTCAGTCAAGGCTACCTAGCAAACAGCTACCTAAATCTACCCTCGCATACTGCCGCAGGTGGCTGTGGTTAACTGTCCGCCTACTAGGGAGTATTGCGCTAGTCAAATAGGATCAAAGTGAAATTACGATCCAATTTATTTTAAATAATATACCACAAAAAATACTACTAGTAAAAAAAATTAAAACTATTGAGCATAATATAATATCAAATACAATTTTAATGCACACAATCGAACGAAACATTTGCTAAAACGATTCTCAATGATTAAGTGTCAATACTTGGTTTGTGAACTTCTCTGTGATTGGTCAAGAACCTGTATCATAATGAAAACTGTACCGAAATGACTCTCATAATGCAACTGGTTGCAGCCATCAAATGACAGCATTGTACAATGGGAGTAGAAAAATAACTATTTTATTGACACTTTTTCATGTAACTTTCTATTACCGAGATTGGACGAGCCAGACAACTCCCATTATATTTAAATTTTCTTTTGATTATGAACATCAGTACCTCAAACACAAGTTTTTAATGTGAAAATACTCTCCACTCTAAATTAGTTTCAATAGATGACACATACGAATACTAGTCCTAGGGGAAGCAAGCCATCTAGCAGTAGGATTATCAAGGCCGGAGGAGACCACCGATCGGTATACAAATCGGACAATCGTATCACGCAGGTCAACAGCGGAAGTCTATATCAGCATGTGAATGCACCTACCCGGAAGTGTGCAGTAAGTAGGTTTAGTTTCTACTGTTCCAATTGCCCACATAAAGAACATCATTTCGACTATGAAGACCGACCAATGCCAATGGTCCTTTGCCTGCTGCAGGAACTGCGTTTTTGTCGGAGTGCGGAACTACTCGATTTCATGCGTTCGCCTTAATGCTGTGCAGGCCTTCAGCAGGCATCCGTGGACAACATACGCCTAGCTCATGTAGAACGGTATGTCATTTCATTCTAAAACCTGCGTATGCGGTTTTAATTCCAGATGACATGTGTGGATTTTTCATAGGCGGAGTTTCATCTATGTGCAATATCATGCTTGTGCCGAGTAAACGATCACCAACAGGTATCTGGCAAACAATCTTCGATAATAAATTCCAGTTTTAACTAGATTCCATATTCTCTAAGTCGGGAACAAGGTAAGTAATGGATAAAACTCGACTTCATAATTGTTTTGTCTCCTGCTGAGTAAAAGTCAATATTAGTAGGAAAATATTACATGTGGCAATTATAAAACTGACACCAATTCATCCCATGTCAGGTGTGGGCGAATGGAGACCTAAGAGCTTGGACTTCAGATGGTACGGCAATAATAAAATGACTTCATTTATGAATATTCCTGAATCTTTGCACTGTAGTCCAATAGGTCAAGTGAGAGTTAGTTTCAGGGAATATTACAAATATATGTGACAAAATTCAAAGATAAACTAATTGACTTGCCGAACGAATATTTTCTTTGCATGAAAATTCTTTTTAGTAAAAGCGTTTGCTATCAACGATGCTTCTCGCGTGACCGGAATGCATGAGCGCCTATGCACCATAGACTTTGTACTCGGTCAATTGATCGATTTCAATGTGCGTGGCTCGCCGAGGTTCGGCATTTTCAATTACGACCGGTCCTATGGATATATGTCAGAACATTCAAAATTATTGATAATCTCGAAACACTTTATATATCACTCTGGATATATTTTATGAAGGACACAACGCTACTTTAAATAATACAAATCTGTAGAAAGGCCTGTGTAAAATTGATGCAAAAATGGCAAAGAGATAAGAATTTTCTTCGTAATATAAAACAATTATCAGAGTTCATAAATTTATTTCATTTACCGTTATGGTATTTTAAAATTATCTTTTCTTTAATTGAAAGTGAGGATTTGGATGTATTACATTGCAATGTTGCTGAAAGGAAAATCATGATTTCTTTTACATATTATTTTAAAACAAAGTGAAAGAAAATGATCCGTTTTTTTACAATTTAACATGATGTACAAATTAATATGTAATTTGATTTTACAAATGAGAAATAAAATGTATTCAATTAAATTTAGAATGTTTTATCCAATAGTGTCTGTAATATTCATACAACAAAGCATAGCTATCGTGTTTGGTTCAAATTGCAAATAGTGTGTAATGCTGACTACCCACAAAGTTCTGTCATATGTGCCACTTTGTATGTTGGTGCTGTCTTATTCATTACGCTGCTGGAAATGTTGATTCAGGAAAAAACGTTAGCAAAGTTCACGTTCTTGGGGTGGCAAGTTAACTGGTGAAATATAGCCTTTTAAGATTTCCCTCATACTTTGAAGCATTCTTTTTCTCATAATTTTGTCTGCAAAAATTATACTACACAGGTTAGTGGCATTGCAAATGATTCATTGTGTAAAAATAAGTTTAAAAGCCAATTCCCATTAATTGTTTCAAGTGAATAAAATCGATTGCATGCATTCTGAACGTTTTAAAGGTGTAATTTACAACTTTGTCAGCATCAGATGTCGGAAGATATCAGATGTTGGACTTTATCAAACTCTTCAAAATGTGACAAGAACGGTAATGGAGTATCGTCGTTCAGATAAAAGTCTCTTAAAGAGAAATATTAAGTGGACCAAACAGGTCTGTGCCAAAATTCTCAGAGTTTCTCCCAATACTCCTTCCTTCATGACTCCTTCACTCTTCATCTGTCATCATTAACTGTTTCTACATTTTTATCTTGTATTCATTCTGTCAATTACTGTAAAGAATAAAACCAGTATACGAAGAATTAGATATCCGACTGCTGTTAGAAGAACCACAGACTCATCCTCGTGGTAGAAGGTAAATGCTGTTCAGCACCAACCATTAACAGCAACAACCATTAGCAGTTTCTGCATTGTTCCTTGTACTTTGGAAACAGAATCTGTGGTGATTTCCGGCAAATAACAATTGTGATACGTGCAGTACCTTGTGCAAAACTCAATACGGAAACTTGTGTAGAACTCATGCTCCTCAGAAAGAAACAATAATAATGCCATTGCACAACTCTTTTTACCGTTTGCGCTGAATCGGAAACTCATGACCCAGTAAATTAAAACCGCATCAGGGAAATGCGTGAATCCGCAGACCTCTCCGTGACCGTATCATGAAAAAAGGAAAAAACAAAAGGAAATGAAAATACTCGCCTTGCAGATGGGCGGCAGTGAGGTGTCGGAGCCTGGTCGGAGCAGCAAGCTGCCGAGGCTGGCCAGGTTGACGCCGCCCAGGTGGCTCACCATGAAGTCCCCGATGCGGCCGACGCGCGGCGGCGCCAGCGGCTCCGCCCCGGGCTCCTGCTGCGGCAACGCGCGCGCGCGCACGCACGCTTTGTAACGCACTCGCCTCCCGCGTTCTCGCTTTGCACCCTCACCGCTCGCTGACACCCCGCACTGACACCGGCACTTCCCCTGGCACTTCCCCTGGCACTTCCCCTGGCACTTCCCCTGGCACTTCCCCTGGCACTTGCCCTGGCACTTGCCCTGGCACTTGCCCTGGCACTTGCCCTGGCACTTGCCCTGGCTCTTGCCCTGGCACTTGCCCTGGCACTTGCCCTGGCACTTGCCCTGGCACTTGTCCTGGCACTTGTCCTGGCACTTCCCCTGGCACTTGCCCTGGCATTTGCTCAGGCACTTGTCCTGGCACTTGCCCTGGCACTTGCCCTGGCACTTGCCCTGGCACTTGACCTGACACTTGCCCTGGCACTTGCCCTGGCACTTGCCCTGGCACTTGCCCAGGCACTTGCCCTGGCACTTGCACTGGCACTTGCACTGGCACTTGCATTGGCACTCGCACTCGTATTGGCACTCGCACTTGCACCGTGTGGTTACATGCTGTCACTCCATGATCGCGAGCTCACATCTCGCGTACACACCCCGCATTCACACCTCGCATTCGCATACTGCACTCGCGGACACCATGCTCGTATCCCGCACTCTCACCTCACACTCGCATTCCACACTCGCACACCACGCTCGCAAACTGCACTTATACTTCGCGCTCACATCCTGCGCTCAAACCTCACGATCGTATCCCCCTCTTATACCTCGCACTCGCATACCGCACTCGCACACCGAACTCGCACATCACGCTCGCAAACTACACTTATATCTCGCGCTTAATAATTAATTTTTTATCATAATTCCTCTTAAATGTGATTTTTTTACGTGCCTTTTACTCCTCCACTTTAGCTAAAATAAATGCCTTTTTAATGCCTATTTTAGGAAAATTAAATGCCTTTTTGCATGCTTATTTTATGTAAAATAAATGCGTAAACTTTCGGACTCTATTGATAACATATAGCAATAAAGTAATTGGGTTGCGTAAACGAGCGAGTGCGACGCACGGCCAATTCAGCGCAGTCAAAGGTGGTTAGGTGGTAAAAGGCTCCTGCTGCAGCCGAGCCCGCGGGGCACCTGAACGCGCGTCTCGGCCACGACCCGCGCTCTCGCACGCGCTCGCCGCACGCATGGGGTTTCCTGCGAGCCTTGCACGACACCACGTTTTCCTTAAAAGGCAGTCTTTAGCAGGTCGCTGATGTAGGGGGAGATGCACTCCTGGATTGTTTCTTACAGTACCGGCAGCGTACAAGCGACTCTGACAGTTCAATGCGCTGTTTCCTTTCATTACTACGCACCACCTACATGACAGATTAATGAAATCTCAAAATATTAACACTTTCTGACAGGCTATGACACGTCTTGTTATCATGTTCATAACCTTCCCCGAAGACGAACTTTATCACGTCCGCACTTCGTGCGAATTAGATGAGCGGCAACGCTGAACCCTGGTTGTGAGAAAGTAAACAAATCCTCGCAAGGTGATTGCTTCAGAGCAAGCCACATGACGTACCACACCACATGGCGAGAGAATTGTCAGAGTCGCGTATACACTGCCGTGAGTGCCTAATGCATTTTCTGCGTATACACTGTTGTGAGAAGGGAAACTTGAACTCAAACGTATTATTTTTGGAATTATTTATTACCTGTTCAATTACATATAGTTTTTCAGGAGTTTGAAAAAATAACAGTTAACAAAACGTATGATTAAATACGGAAAAGGAAAAATTGGGAGTTCAAAAGTTTTTTTTACCGTGTGATTTATTGCCCAAAATTGTATATGAGAAAATATTTTAAATTAAATATTTACAATTTAAACATAAAATAAATTAATAAACAAATATTAATCTGGAAATGTATTTTGACGGATAATTATTCAATGGCCACATATTTTGCTCTCTACACGCAAAACTAATCTTTTTAATTAGAGAAAAAAATGTGTTAACAGAAGAAAATATTTGTATTAAACAAGAATAAGTTTTGGTTTGTTTTTATCGACAAATGATAAATGGGAGGTTTGGACCCATTTGTTCTATTAGTGTCCTTGTCTATTTTATAGGAACGCAAAAAAGTAGTTTAGTTGCGTCAGATTCAATGCAATTAAATATTTTCTTCAGAATTTTAAAAGTTTTTGATCTTGCAAAAATTAATTCATCAAATATCTGATATAAAATATGAGTTGTCACTCGTGATTGAGTGTTGAAACCGTGTCGTCTTTTGTGTAACAACCATAAAATAACATTCATAAGCAAAAGTAATAATTTTATTGCAATAATATTCATTAGTGGATCTAAACATATGTTTATAAATATCTGATTATTTAAATATCATCTTCCATACTATCCAACATTTCTTTTAGCTTTCCATTACTCTTGCTTTTTTGACACAATTAATTCTCCAAAAATTCTCAGGTTTGAAAAATGGTTGATGTTCATTCAGTAATTGGGTACTAAACTGTATACAGAAGTAAATCTAATTATTTTTATGACATTATTTATAAAATATTTTGAAACAAAAATGTTCAATGTATTTTAGAACGTGATTTTCTCTCCGTAAGTCACAATAAGGGAAGAAGCGATTGCGTAATCAACTTTGGTTAAATTATGCGCCTTTTTGTTGATAAAATCTTCATACTTTTTAACTTATGATTTCCTCAAGGGAAACGCATTTTTCGTGACTACAATATCTCTCTTCCTAACAGTTTCCTTGCAGTAAGACTCGAGGGGACCTCAAGTTCAGTGCCAATGACTCGCATTAGATATGTATCCTAGAACTCCCAGTTCTCGGAAGGTCGATGTTCCATGGAGAATTCACACGCATTTCAAAGGCACGTAAATGTAATGTAAGGGAAGCTAATTCCTGGAAAGAAATCTCAAGATACGTTGCATTAGGCACTCGAACTATTGATTTGCAGTTGAAGAAAAATTGCAAGGAAGCTCTGAACAGTTTGGGCAAAAAAACTCATTTATTTCTCGCCACAGACTTTCCTTCCACTCTTTGTACCGATTCTTGCTTTCTTCACCTGTGGTGAAATGAATGACGTCCCACTTTTGAATACAAAGTAATGAAATGATTATTTTCAAAGCAAAAATAAACATCGATCGTCTTTTGTGCTTACGTCGCCAGCGATCGAGCTGCGAAGAGGGCAAGAGAGCAATGACTAAGGTTCTCCATTTTAGTTTCTCATTCATTTTTCTGCATCAGACTCTGTGTTCTTTCAAGAGCATGGACGCCTTGACGTTACTTTTTTTGCACACATTCTCAACTCTTCTTTAAACGAGATACGTATTTTTCTTCCTTTACTATCCTTACACAATATATCCAGAATATTGTTATAAATTTTTATTTTTGTTCTCTTTCGGCCCTATGGAAGTAACAAGGAAAATGCGGCGTACGATATAAGTGAGTACCTAGGTCATTTTAAATCCATATTTCAAAAATCCAGAACCCTTTATAATCTACAACGTTCATATTATTCCTGAACTCGTTAGGGAACCAAAATCTCATTGTGAAACGTCAGATCCACGAACACTGCAATGGCGCAAGCATTACTTGATTGCACGTAGGCCTAGTAGTGAGAGCTAGATTTGTTGGCAAAGCCGACTGAGAAATTGGAAGGATCTGTGGCTAGAGCAGTGTTATGGAAATATGATTAGAAATTGGAAATGGATGGTAGAAAGTAAACTCAGCCAATAATTATGGATTGAAAGGGAGGAAATAAATGAAACTGGTTAAATAAAGAACCCGCATTTCTCCTACTTTATAATACTAGCGTATCTATACGAGAACTCTCGCATGTAAAAACTCCATGCTTCTCGCTTCATCTACCCACATACGTATGAAGAAAAAATACATAAATGTGCTTATTTGTTTAAAACATTATGTAAATGTTACTTTCAATTAATTTATGAAATTAAATAAATTCGTCTCCAATTACACTACAGAGTGGGGTACCCAGAATAATGACCCTCCCCCAAGGTAATAGAAGGTCCCAAAAGGACTAACTGTTTAGATTGCGACCTGAGGAACGTAACTTATGGATTTTTTTTAAATTCTGGACCTCAAGAAAATGTGCGCAGATAATACAGTTTTGGAGTTAAGGGCGACCATTATGACAGTAAGCGGACTAGTGAGTCGTGTGATGCGGGTTGCATTTAAGCATGATTGATTTACATATTTTTCCTTTTTCCTAAGTTCGAGATATGCAAATGTTTCGCAGAAATAATGTAAATAATTATGTCGTTTTGCTTTCTAGTTTAGGTCATATTTTACCTCAAGAAAGATTGTATTACCGTTGACAATAATGTCATTTAAGATGTTGCTTTGAGGAATATAAATTGAATGTATTTGTAAAAATATTCAATGTGATGTGCATTTAATTGTAAAGACATAAGAAATGAATGCTTTTCTGTTACTACAAGACTTGCCATTTCCAAAGTTTATATAAAATACAAATATGCATGTGAAAAAGCTAATAATGTTTTCTAACTACATGAATGTTTTAAAAGACGTTCTTTGCATGAACGTTTATGAATGTATTAACGCAGAATTAGTGATGGAAACAACGCTCCGATGCTTATCCTATGCATAAGAAGAGTGGAGTAGTTTAAGGAATCTCAACAAGGTAGTAACACACATCTTTTCGCAGTACGAAATCGACAGGGAATGTGCTTTCATGCGGAATGCCACTACGTTACAGCACAGTTTGCCAAATGTTTGTGAAGACTAAGATATGTGAGCTATCCTACTTGTGGGCATGGGTTTCAAGTATATCTCGACCAAGTTGAGAATGACGTTTATAGGAGTGCGCCACCATCTGTGTTTACAGCCGAAAGGACAGAAACGGAGACATGAGGATACTCAATTCAAAATTAAATGGGACCGTGCCAAACTATTGCGAAAAAAGCGCGATTTATTTCGTTGCAAATCTAGTATCTTCCTAATTAATATTTTAACTATATTTGGAAATGTCTGCACCTCATATTGGAAGAAATAAAAGTATACTTTTCTGTGCAAAACGATTCAAAATGTTGAAACTAATTCTTTCGATGGGCAGTAACATTCATATAAATCGTTTAACTTAAGTTATTCTCAGAATACATACCAAATAAAATTATTTTTTATGAAAGAAGTAACTACTACCATAATGAAGAATATTGTAGACACTTATGGCAGTAAAGTTAATGTTTTGGTACTTTATTGCATACCTAACGAACCGCCCAAAGCCTATGGAAAACGAGATGAATGAAGAAGAATACAAAATGTTTAAATTGAATGAATAAGTATTTAAACTTAAAACTGTCAGTGTAAATCGTGCATGATGTGTCTCTGAAGTTATTTTATCAGTTAATTCACAACCTCTACGAAGGAGGCGGTAGTGATTCCGTAGAAGCAGTCTGAACTCGCTTCACGCTCCTGGCGACTTTTGTTAGCGAAACTGACTGTACCGTGTTTTCACTGTTAGTTCCAAGACGCGCCGCAATTGCATTCTTCATTCTTCGCTTGGTCGAGTTATAACAACAGAAGATGTTTGTACCAACTACCTACTTTTAGGACTCCCGGAGCGACACACATCGATCAAGCAAATTCCGACCTTCTTAATGGTTTCTGGATAAAATACCCAACTTTCAAATAAAAATTAGCATTGGTATATTACATAACATTTTTAAAAAAATTCCAATTTTTTTTCTACCACAACACATATTTAGCGCTTCGGGGAATTCGCAGCGTGTCCTAGCTTTCCGGATATCCGCCTTATACCCGGATACACGTATTACTTCAAAATATTTTAAACGTCATATGAATGAGGTATCAAATTCTCAAAATGTTTTCAATGAACAAAAATTTCCTTTGTGTTTCTTGTCGGAGATTTTCTGAATCCATTGGGATAGGCCTTACTGTTGTAGTCGCGCTTGAAAATTTATAAGATTTGCCGCAAGTGCGCCGCAGCGAAGCGGCAGTTAGTCGGCGTTAGTCGTCGCATTCCAGGCGCCCGCAGCGCCTGCATCAGCTGTACACCGCCGCTAGGCAGCGTGTCCTCAGCCCAGAAGGAAAAGTACAAATGAGCCCCTCTGCACGGAAAGAGCAATTGAGGTCTACTGGCGAGCCTACCCATGAGTGCAGTTTTCGGTGTGATAACAAATGTGATAAGTTGGTGACTTTCGACCGACGTTTTGGATTTGTCTTCTGTATAACGGCAACGGTGTTAGTGGTTTTTTGACTTTTCGGAGCTCGGTGAATTGGCTTGTCTCCGGTACATCTCCAGGAGTTTCGGAACGTTGTTGCTTTTCTCCTTGGTACATTCTTGTAAATGTTATATGGTGAATAAAAAGACTGTTTTATTGAACTTTGCGAATTTTTGCTCACTATACTCGCGAGGATGGATGATCGTGCCATCGCTTGGCCCTTAAGATGGGAATGAGAAGGCAGGTCACGATCGCCTACGGTCGCCCGCGGTCCGTGGCCAGTTATCTAGAGTGCTACCTCGAAGTGATTCGTCTCGAAGTGATGAGGGAAACCATGAAAACCAAAAAGATAAGAGCAGTCGGCGTAAGAATTCAATTACGAGGAGGGGGAGAGCCACAAACTCACCGATGTTGAACCACTCAGTTGAGTCACTCAATATCCGACACCTTGCCGGCATCGAACCCGCGACTTCTTAATCACTTGTACGCTTGAGCCCTAAGGCGGCGGTCACAGTGGAGTGGAGTTTGGGCAAAATTTTGGTCGGCCGACGTCGGAAGTTTTTGCCCAATGTGTCGGATTCGTAGATTAACATTGTATCTTACGCGGAACGTCCAAGAACGTGTACGATTGCTACGAACGTGTTGCTCGTGTACGGTTTTGCAAAAGATACAATGTTAATCTTACGTTATTTAACACTAGAAGGACCAAGTGAGTCAAAATGACACATTTGGGACACATACTACAATGTAGTGCTTGAGTTTTAAAAGTTAGAAAACTGGTTCTTCGTAAGTGCTTTCTTTAGTGCATGACCTTCATGTGCTGTAAAGCTCAATCCTGTGATTTTCATAGAATTGGAAAAAACCTTAGATATACCTAGAAGGACCGCCATGTGTCATATTGACACAGTATACACTTCCAAGTCTTGATATTTCATTTTGTATCATACTTCCGATTCCCATTGGAAGTAGTATATTTCTGGTTTGCAGATTGATAAGACTATTGTTACCTTCTTGAAATTCGATGCATGATGATGATAACGGTCCGTTAGAAATTGCCGGATACATCCAGTTTTTTTTCTTTGAATCCACAGTATGTGTTACAGAGAACTTTCAATGTGCAAACCGTAATTGCCAGCCGTGAGTGTGTGTGTGTGTGTGTGAAACTTTGTATAATGAGTAAAGAAAAGGGAATAAATACTTCTTGAACTTTAAAATTTTACTAAAGAAATCAGTGAAGGTGTCAGTGACAGCAATGGAGACATTTCTGAGGAAGCACATGACATGGGTGATGAAATCAAGTATTTTGGTATATTTATATATATTCTAGTGGAGTATAATAAGAACAAGAGTAAATGTCCAATATTATCCAAAAAGTAGGAAAAACAGCAGTCGGAACATAATGAGTGAGGGGAGGGGAAGCTTGAACATGAACTGCGATTACTTTTTTCTTGTGTCACTGGCAGAAAAGCGGAATATGAATAAAATAGGTATAATGAAAAGGAATCAGCAAGATCTGACACTTGAAAACCACACATCAAAAATATCAAGGCAGTTTTGTCATAGTGAATTTTACAACTTCAGCACACAGGACTCTGCGAAAAAGAAGGCGAAGTTTTTTATAAAAGGATAGGCGGAGATAGATACATTGCATCAGATGGTTCGTACATATACAGTGCGCCCGAGGAGGTGATGATGGCCAGTTCACATTCTATTGAAGATCGTAGATATCCCAACAGCAAATGCATAGATATTGTTCAAGAAAGATGCAAGAAAAACATCTATTTATAGATTGCAAATAATTATTCGCAAGATAGTAGATGAAGTATCGTCTGAAAATGTTAAATATTACCCTTCACTCTTGATAAAAAACACTGTTACACCTAATCATATGAAAAGGAAGCATTGCCAAAGAGAAAGCAATTATAGCAACTTTACTTCTCTTGTATGTTGTATGAGTTGAAAGTTTGTTTACGGAAACCGCTGTGATAAAAAATCAGCATGCCTATACTGTATAATTTTTTTCTTTCTCCATTAATATAAACATTACATTTTCATAAACCAACAAATATTTACTAACGCTAATATTTACTACTATTCATTGCTCAGTTTCTTCTCTATTATTTCAAGTTCTGTAAAAGTTTCTACAATATTTCTACTATTTTGTATTTTGTAACTTCAAACTTTTTGAAATATAATGTATTGAAATGTTCCAGAAATATGTGCATTTATTCATTTATCCACTTTACATTGCAGTGCATAAGAAAAATCTATAATATTAGCTTTTCAAGTGCTCAGGAGATCATGTGTCAAAATGACACACAACGGTCCTTCTAGGTAGAAGGAAATTCCGGTCCTTCTAGTGTTAACGTGCGTCAACATACCGCTCATGTGACACAGACCCATGGCGTTGTCTCAACGCTCGCTTCTAACGGTGTTGGTGCATTAGTGAAACAGTTTTGAATCGAATTATTAAGAGAGCGGAATATTAAAGCCTAGCAGAAAATGATATTCAAGCCATTCCTCCTGCGCCCGGAACATGGCATAAAACGGTGACGATCCTTGTTTTGTGAATATCTATTTGTTCTCATCAAAATACACACATACAGTATAAGTTCTGCCCAGTTCTGTTTTGGAAGATTTCGTGCAGCTTTGCCTCTCTATTGCGGTTGCGTGAGTGATGGACATCAGCTGGATTGTGGTGCTGATTATTATCCGTTCGTGCACCAGCCTGGGTTTAGTTTCGAGAGGAAGACTCTCCTTGGTGTCTACTGTCTATTTATTTGGGAGCTTTCAGAGTATCTGTCTGGGATAAAAAGTGGATGACGCTTGTTATACCGAAATGTGTATGACTTTTGTTAAGAATTACCCGTGAAACGCAGATTAGCCTGACGGCATGGAAAAATCTGTTAGAATGACAATGAAATTATCCGGATACGGTTGACGTTAGCCACAGGGTGCTGACTAAAGTAAGGTGATTGTCCGAGCATGATGTGTGACTTAAATGTTCACAAGAAGTATTTTGGCTAAGCCGGTGCCTTGACTCAGCGAAGCGACAAATAAAGTGAACTGAGATTAGTTTAGGTAGTACGGTGTAAATAGAAATTTGCGACTGACACAATGGAACTTGAAACTACGCACCTTGCCTCTCACTATACTAGAGTTAGAAATTTCCCAATAGTAGCCTGAAGTTTGTAACTGTTTTTGCATACAAAAAGTGCATAGAAATATATGAAATGATCGACACTGATGCACATATAACTTACTACCATTAGCAGTTGGATCAGTTATATATCATATCTGCTATCTTATACCTCGTAACTGCAACGTACTTCACCTTCTTTAGTCTGAACTATGCTTCGAAACTGTTCCTACTTTTAACTTCATCCATCCTTTTTGGATAATGTGAACAGACTAGTCAGCTTCGCACCTTTTGTAATGTATTTACTTACTAGACAATTCTGTTTGATATGTGAAGGAAATTGTTGCTCATTGAAAACATTTGGGAGATAAAAATTTGAAACTTCACTTATACAGTACATCATTATATTTAAATTATTTTAAAATAATACGTAAAACGTGCAACTCAAAACACATTTCAATGGAGACAAGAAATTATCTGAGTAAATCATACCGGCCTTCCATTGATAGGATATTCTTGAAGAGATATTACAAAATTTTTAAAAAAACCTGCATTACATTTATGCCGAAAGATAAAAATTAGTACGGATTCGAGAAGTATCAGTGAACATTTCAGTTTAAAGTTTAAATATATTTTATCCTGAGGAAACATGTTTTCGAGGTACTACGGTGATTTATTGGTTCAGACATGATTTTATGGTGAGTTAAGTGCTCGACACGGTGAAAAAAGCTGAAAAGCGGTGAAAATAACGGTGGTGACCTAATAAATTTTTTCTGTAGTATCTTTAGTGTATTACCCATGAAATAACAAACATGACTAAGTAATAATTTTTGTTACCTAAAATTCTAAAGTGCGTGATATCTGTTTGCACCTTGAACGGCAAGAAAATCGTTTCAAATCGAGTTAAAAGACGACAAAAATATGAATAAATAACTGCTTGTCTTTTCCTTCAACCCAATTAAAATGGCACCGTCTTACCAGTAGAATAGAAACATTTCCTTCCAAATTGTTCTGTCCATCCAAATTGTTCTGCAAAAACCAACGAGGCCTTACAATATACACGAAATATTAAAAACAACTCATGTTTAAAATATGTTTCAATTCATTTATAAATGTACATTCAATAAATATATTTTGTCATTATTCAAATATACGTTTTGTCAGGCAATAAAATATTTTGGGTCAGGTCAGTAAAACATTGTGTTATATTTAGGTTCGCCTATATTTCAAAACGCACAAAAGCTTCTTCACATATATATCGCTGCCAAAGTTTAGATTCCGCGAAATATCGTAAGTAAATGCTTGCTCAGACTTGGAATTCGAGTTCAGTCGCTAGCGTTAACGTATGCTATTCCTAGAGGAATGCATTTTTATCAATATTGTATCATTTCTTTCAATTTTAACAATTTTCATATTTTGTGGTGCAGCAAGAAACGTCTCTATGAGTTGGGAAAAATTAAATCAGTCAACCCAGGAAAAATGAAAATGAAAGTGGCGTGTGGAAGTTTGGAAAGGGATAGCGTGCATAAGAATGATTTTAAAAAATAATGATGCATGCAAGATTAGCAGTGCATAGATATATATATTTAACGACTTTTCGTGGTGCAGAGTGTTCTCTAAGGGCGTTTTTAACGATTTTACGTTCATTTAGAGGATGCAAAATAAAACAGTGATTGCATGCTGGGCATTGAAAATTCATGCCATTAAAAATAATCAAAAGTACATTGTGACGATGCTATTAATTTTTCAAATAAAGCTTAATTCATTTTTCATTTTTTTTATTTTGACAAACTTGTTTATGATTTTTATCATTAGGTTGAATCTTTAAGGCTAGCTTATTACAATGAAGAGTTAATCTAGAAAATATTTTTCTTTAGAATCTTATTCAAGAACCGTGGTGTGTACACAG
Organism: Acheta domesticus; assembly: GCA_031308135.1. Classification (NCBI taxonomy): domain Eukaryota; kingdom Metazoa; phylum Arthropoda; class Insecta; order Orthoptera; family Gryllidae; genus Acheta; species Acheta domesticus. Next base: position 73,375,497 of record JAHLJT010000631.1, read on the forward strand.
AGCGAGGGGTGGTTCACCCCGAGTGACACGACTTAAGGTGAGACACCAACTGAAAATTGTAATTGAAAATTAAATAGTTTAACTATTTTAATTAAAAAGTACTTTTGTTAATTTTATAATTGAATTCAAGAGTTATGTAATTAAAGTTATTATCAAGGTAAAGGATGCGACTCCATTGAAATGAATATTGATTATAAATGTAGTCCTAAAAGGTTCGCCAGTCTTTTCAGTTCACTTCCTAATTATTACGAGTAGAAAATAATTTTAACTAACTAATAAATATATTGGCATTTGTAACAAAATAATTTAACATGTATTATATATTTGAATATTTTATGTTGCATTTGGAGGGTCGTCGTTGCGCAAACTGTATCGTGAAGTAATTATAAATTATGAGCCAAGCCAAGGCGAAGAACTTTATTTGACTCACTAAGTTTTCCTGTAGAAATTCTGTGTATATTATTCATAGAATGCCTACCAGCCCAGGGTGCCTTGATTGCTATTCCACTGCTCAGAAAGTAGTGGAATCTATGTTTACATCAGTAGCATAGAATGGCCAAATCGTCTAAACAAACGTTACATCTAGAGTAAGGTACATCAGTTTTGCTAGTATGACGCGAACTTACTCATGAATTCAATGCTAGTAATGTAAATCACGTGAACTCCAGAATTGTGGCTCGTAATCGTATCATCTATTCGTTTCAAATCTATTGCTTACATTCTAATGGAACAATGGAAAGGGCTGATAATATCGTTAAGCCTAGCCATTAAGGCTTCACGTTACGTTGGGTGTTTTAATTCTCAAATTCTCTCTTTTGTCTCTAGTTCCAAACTCATGAACGTGGCTTATTTAACACCACAGAACATCCTAAATAGATTTTCATTTGCTTTGGTAATTTACACAAGCTTATTCGTTTAATATCTTTAAAATTAAATTTGTACCAGAATTTATCTGTTTGGGAATGCTTGGGAAGTACCAAAGATTATTTGAGCGGTGGTGGCTCACGACTGTGAAATTAGATAAAGAGCTAGTAGGACAATTTAAATTTACACAAGCTTATCTTAATAATTGAAGTCGCTGATTTCTTTTACATCAAATCGATCCTGCGGTCTCCCACGGCTGCGGACTTGTCCGTGATGTCTTCATTTATCTGTTTATTAAGTGCAAAAGTAGTTTCTTCTGAATTACAATACTCCTCAAACAAGCACCGATACACCTGTGTATCTCACATGTAACTGCCGTATCCTCTGCCTGAACATACATAATCAGACCTAATCATTTATGTTAGTAAAACATCACTGATTTAGTCTGAAATGCATTCGAATAATTGATTTTCCGAATTTCTCTGCCGAATTCGAGTGTTTATTCAACGCTCGCATTCAACAGAGCGGCAATTCCTTTTCAGTTTCAAACTTTGTTTTTTTTTGTCGTTCTTAATTTTTAGCACCAAAAGCAGTTTCCGTCGAGTTTGAAAGTAACACAACCACGGAAATTCCTTAAACTGAAACTGTTTTAATTGTAATTTTTTCCTGGATGTTTAACTTTGTTACCAGATATTTAGAGAGATTCAGGGCGCCTACAACTTACAACTTACAACAACTTCCTTTTCTTAGTCTTCCGAACGTGAAAATGGCGTTTTCAGCAAAATGCACTAAATAATTCACAGGAATCATTGAAAGTCTAGCAAATGCCGAGGCAAGCCTCACTCTGAGGTACAGACGCGTTAAAAGACGCGTACTTCTCATCAACGACCGGCGCGGTCGGTGGCGCAATCATTCGGCGTCTTTGGGAGTTTTAGCTACCCAATAGAGTTCCGTGGACATGCCACTTAAAAATACACTTACATTTCTATTAAAACCAACATACTTGTAGTACGTGATAAAGGAAAATATATTTAAAACATACTTCTCACAAAAATAATTGGTAAAGTGCCACTGTAGTGTTTCCACAGGAAACACAACACACAACTGTAGTGTTTTGTAGGCAAAAGTTTTGTTGGCAAATCTGATATTCGTGCTCAGCGACCAAAAAAACATATAGATACCAAATATCAAAACTACACCAAAACTTTCCACCATTTGCCTTTTTTTATCGCTATTTGACTGGACTAGTAATGTGATTTTTCCTTTTCGAAAATGTATTTATAATTCTGCTCGTATTTCCATTTACGTCTTCGGTTATCCTTGTTATAGTTTTCCAAATTACAAAGCATATCTCTCAAAACTTTTCCTATATTCTGACCTGCGGAGTCAATGAAATTTCAGCGGTAAACTTTATCAACTGTCACAGATGAATGACTACTAAAAAGTCAATTTACAGAGCGTGGTTGTGGTTTTAACAAAGACCATTCTTCAAGCAATATTATGTAGTTGGTTGATGCTTACAGGTCTTGTCGGATGTATGCTTTAGTTGGCACTAGGAGGATATAGCTTTCACATATTTCTTCCGTTTCTGACGAAGAGACATTTATGAGGCTAAAGGAAGCGATAAATTTAAACCAACAATTATTTGTGCTAATACCAACGTGTACATTCTTTTGTTATTCTAACGCATCCGTGGGCGTTTTTCATTGCCCATTCGTTCTTGTAACTTGCAATTACTACATCCCTTTACCTTCGTCTGCACTCCTTACATTATTTCTTTGTTCTTCGCGATTCATTAGTTATGATTCAATAATGTTCGAAACATCTCCTTGTCACTCCTCTATTGGAAAGTTATAAATACACTGAAGTATACTGACTACCATGGAACAAAACCTTATTTTATAATAAAAATATCGCATGAGACGTAGTTGTAATACAATATTAAGTTGTTCTGTGAATTAAAATTGAATATGGGAATTAAGACACCTTCATTAAGAACATGAAAAAAATATTTTTCCTGTTAGGCGCGAAATAGTCGAAACTAAACCAACAAGATCAACTCAGTTGTGTATAACTACGAATGTATTCTGCAATAAGCTAGTGTCTTAGCCCCATGACCATACTTTGAGAGGAGTGAATGTATGAATTGGATGGGTAGATGATGATGAAGATATGATGTGAATGATGAAACAATGGTGGAATAAATGGAAAGAGAAAAGGAGAACCTCGAGGAAACCTGCAATCTTGGGCAGAGTGTGCAGATCTCTGAGAAAGGTTGGCGAGCAGTGTCGCGAATTTACATTAATATTACGTTTAGGAAAATATTTTGTGTGGTTTTGTTAAGCAGCGTTTTTGCTACTGCTGCAGGCCATTAGGTTTTATATATTTTTGTATTTATAAAATTAATATTACCAACCCCCACCCCCACCCCAAGGTAAGTTTCAGCTGCGCTACAGTTCAGCTTTCGAAAGCTAGGTAAGAGCGAACGTCAGAAAAGAAATTTTGATAAAATAAAAATTTTGTGAAAGCTGACATTTGTAATTGACCCACAAAGTCATACCCATTTAATTTACGTTTAAGAACATTTCATTTCTAAAATTAGATTAATTGTCTAAATGCATTTCTTCACTGAAATAAAACCTGACGACTTTTTAGCAGCCGAGTTATCTTAGTGGGCTATGACTAGGAGGAGCTAAGATTCAAGTCTCAACGGTAATGGATTTTCCACGTTACCCTTATAGCGAGTACAATCCCTCGAATACAATCCCGTGTGGGGGTCAGAATTAGCGCTGGTTGCTCTTATTGGTCATTTTACAGGCGACTTTCAGTATTGTAACAAATGAGCCATGGACCACGCGCAATCTTTCATTTCTCATCCTTTTCCCTTGCATACATACATACATACATACATACATACATACATTCATATATTACTCTACCAAGCAAGTCAGAAGACCAGTCTGGAGCTTAGAGTTTGCCTCGGCTGGGCAATGTTCCTCTGGAATTGCCGTGAGTCGGCGTCTAGGTCGGCGCCGCATGTCACGTTCTACCGGGCACGGAACACCGCAATGTCCAGTGATGTAACATTCATCTCACTTACGGGACTAGTAATCATAGTGATTGACGCGCCCAGGAACTCCAATGAACGAATAAAGTGAAGAAGCGAAGAAGGTGAAGATGCGAAGGAGGTGAAGAAGCGAAGGAGGTGAAGAAGCGAAGGAGGTGAAGAAGCGAAGGAGGTGAAGAAGCGAAGGAGGTGAAGAAGCGAAGGAGGTGAAGAAGCGAAGGAGGTGGAGAAGCGAAGGAGGTGGAGAAGCGAAAGAGGTGAAGAAGCGAAGGAGGTGAAGAAGCGAAGGAGGTGAAGAAGCGAAGGAGGTGAAGAAGCGAAGGAGGTGGAGAAGCGAAGGAGGTGGAGAAGCGAAGGAGGTGGAGAAGCGAAGGAGGTGGAGAAGCGAAGGAGGTGGAGAAGCGAAGGAGGTGGAGAAGCGAAGGAGGTGGAGAAGCGAAGGAGGTGGAGAAGCGAAGGAGGTGGAGAAGCGAAGGAGGTGAAGAAGCGAAGGAGGTGGAGAAGCGAAGGAGGTGGAGAAGCGAAGGAGGTGGAGAAGCGAAGGAGGTGGAGAAGCGAAGGAGGTGAAGAAGCGAAGGAGGTGAAGAAGCGAAGGAGGTGGAGAAGCGAAGGAGGTGGAGAAGCGAAGGAGGTGGAGAAGCGAAAGAGGTGAAGAAGCGAAGGAGGTGAAGAAGCGAAGGAGGTGAAGAAGCGAAGGAGGTGGAGAAGCGAAGGAGGTGGAGAAGCGAAGGAGGTGGAGAAGCGAAGGAGGTGGAGAAGCGAAGGAGGTGGAGAAGCGAAGGAGGTGGAGAAGCGAAGGAGGTGGAGAAGCGAAGGAGGTGAAGAAGCGAAGGAGGTGGAGAAGCGAAGGAGGTGGAGAAGCGAAGGAGGTGGAGAAGCGAAGGAGGTGAAGAAGCGAAGGAGGTGGAGAAGCGAAGGAGGTGGAGAAGCGAAGGAGGTGGAGAAGCGAAGGAGGTGGAGAAGCGAAGGAGGTGAAGAAGCGAAGGAGGGGAAATGGATAATCAGTCTGACCACTTTTGAGACGACGCTTTCGCTGCGCTCCGACCCAGAGCGGGTACTCACGATGGCGGGCAGGCGGAAGGTGGGCACGACGGGGTCGCTGGAGGAGCGCTGGCCGCGCACGCGCCCGGCGCCCACGCTGGCCGCCACGCCGCCCGCGGGCCCGCCGCTCGCGTCCGTCTGCTGCGCCGTCGTGGTCGTCGTGGTGTCGGAGGCGTACGGCTGCCCGCAGAACGGGCACTGCGCGCGCAGCCGGCTCGGCCCCGCGCTCTGGTGATGGTGGATGGTGACGCGGCACGCGGAGCAGGTGGTGACGCTTTCGTTGGCGTCCTCGCCACCCCCGCCGCCTCCGCCACCGCCGCCGCCGCCCGCCGTCCCGCTCAGCGCCTTGGCGCTCGTCACGTCATGAGGCGAGGGACGCTGCAACAGGAAGAGGGAAGTGTTACCACTGTCTGAAATGTTGGTTCATCATAGGGTGGCAGTAACTTTGTAAACTAGTGGTGCTAAAACTCCATGTACTTTCTCGCCCGTACTTACACACAAAATTACGCAAAAAGTACTCAAATTTTCGAAAAAACTTTACATGACCCTATTTTAAAATTTATCTTTAAGGAACACCTTTCATTTAGGGAAAAATATGTATCTTCACAATTGTAGTTGTAGAAAGACGCCGAAAAATGTTTGCAATTTTGCAATTTTCGAAAAATCAGAGTTTTTAACGAACATGAGACCTGCACCGTTCTCTTAATCGTCCTACACACTATCCAACAACAAAATTTAAGCAAAAGCGATGGTGCCATTTTTTGAAAATTTTGAAAATGTGGCAGGAACTTTATGTAAAGTATCTCCCAAAATGTAAATATCGGTGTCAAATTCAAGAGGCCGCAAATAGAGCCAGATCAAATGAGGAATCAGAATTTTGGGGAAAATCGGCTTAACTGTTTAGCCGATAGCGTTGTTCACAGACGGACAGACAGATCTTATTTGACCCATGCACACTTTCCAAAAATCGTCCTTCAAAATTGATCAATTCACTTTTGTTTCTGATTAATTCACACTCGCTCTCGATTTCATGTTTGACGCGGCTTAACAGAGTTCATCAGTAGCACTTTAGTATTACCGAAGAATTAAGTGAAAACAAGACGTTTCCCCTGCCACTAATTTACACTTGCAGCGGGCGAAGACGCCGCAGAGCAATAAAGACTTATGATCTCGATCTGCGGGACTCGGCCACATGACGTCACTACGAGCTCCATTTCTCCGCTTCCTAGAAACACAAGGAGCTCGTTTTTCCACCAATCGTCTTCTGTCGTTTTGTTCTTTGTACGTGAATAATGTAATTCTTAAAGGAAATAAGCGCAACTCGTATTGTCGGGCCTTGTAACAAAAGTATATAAATATTGTTCCTGTATATAGTTGTAGTGAATTACTTCCTTTTTTGAGTGGAAAACAACATACCCGCTATTGGAGAGGAGTGTGTCTCAGTGGCGCAGCGTGACTCGCGCGTTTGGGGATGCTCAACAATAACGCGAACTAAAAATATCATGATTTTTAATGTTTTCTAGAATCTATGTTATTGAAATAAATGATACAATACTTCAACAGATTTATGTCAGGAGATTTCATGAAAGCAAATTATGAAATGGCTCAGCTTTAACTCTCATGCGCGATTGGAAATGAGATCACTCGTGAATTTATATACGAGTATTTCAAACCAAAATAATATTTAATATATTTAAGTAAGAATTCAACTTCTTAGATATTAATTAAGAATTAGTGAACAAGCACGATTACTGCTGTTTGTGCCCATGACCAAGCACAGAAACACGAGTGAGAAAGACATATTTCTCTGACACCCTTAAGTGTGCTGAGCTCTCCTGCACAAACGAGAAACTTGCTCATAAGCCTTTTCTCAGCTGTAAGCTAGCTTCTCGGGACTCGAGAATTGTGGGCAGAAGTGAAGAGGGGAGAGGGGAACCTCGCCGTCTGCGAACGCGTCATTGCTCGTCGCAATCTCGCGGCAGACGCTATAAACATTTTAGCGTCGAAGCAATCAGAGGCCAGCTTGTAACAACGCGCCGAATTCAATCACAGGAAATCACTTTAAAAGTAATGCAAAACGTGTTTCGCTCAAAGTGTTTCACTCACTTGGAAGATTATCAATACAATATTTAGGGGTTTTTGATTAATATTTTACGTGGGGATGCTCAGCCTCTTAGCCTACCCTAACACTACGCCACTGATGTGTCTGTGTTAGCATTTGCTGACGGTCTGGCGCAAAAAATGCTCCAAGGGCTCCAGAACTGGTTGATATTGTGGTGGAATATCTTGCAGCTCTCAGAATGACATTGTCCATCGCTAAGTGTTCATTTCAAAATACAATTTTTGAACGATACTGGTTCATTGAGGACGCCTGTCTGCAAAGGTTGGGGGAAATAATTATACTGGTCGGCAACGATCATACCCTACCTGGGAGTGAATTTATCTACTTTGAACGGCTTTCCTTGTAAAGCATCCATCTCGAATTGGATGAGAATAGTGACGAGTCTGAAGAAGGCGCATTTCAAACCCACTCAAAAGTCGGCATTACTTCTTACCTACTTCCAAGTGTTTTTATCGATGTCATCTATGTCGATGCTCAGGGAAGCGGGCTGTCAAATCAGTATGGCAATCACACAGTTCCTACATCAACATCTGGCAGATGGCTTATTCTACCTGGCTAAGAGAGCTGCACGACTGGGATTGCTGCGGCTCGCCCAACACGTTCCTGGAGTAGCATTGAACCTATTTTAACGTCTATAAAAATATTCAGGTTCTATTTGCAGATGGCTGAGATCCTTTCCGAGTTTCTACCAACGGACATTAAAAACCGTCAAAGCACTGATACTTACCGGGTTGTTTACCGAGCAAGAAATAAGGAATTATAAGAAGAAGTGCGCCGATGATTATGTAGCTGCCTGGGACAATATGGGAACTCAAGGGAGAGCGGTAAACGAACCGATTGGAAATGCCTTCTTGAAACACTATAGTCTTCTGAAACTATTTTTTTTATCACGAAACTCCAATTGAGATCGAATACCGCTGCCAATAAATATACTCGTAGTAGGGGAAGACCAAGAGAATGCATATTGCAAGAAATGTAGTACAACCATAGAGACCATGCCAACAAGAATAAAGCGTCATGGAGTTCAAGAACTTCATTGAAGGGAAGATGCTCCGAAAGGCGGACACCGTGGTTTCCATGAAAGCCACTTCCTCCATTGCCGAAAGGGGTGATACTCAAACTTGACCTAATACTAGAAAGCCGGGAAGGAGTCCACGTGGTCGACATGACTGTCAGCTTCGAGAATGGGTCTAGCCTTCTTCAAGCAGGGGAGGAAAAGGTGGTAAAATATCAATCACTCATTCCTCTAGAAGCCCAACTTTATGGAGTGTCCAACACCAAAATCCTGCTACTGGTGGGCGGATCCTTTGGGGCTGCACCAAGATCCACAGTCAGTTCCCTCAAGGTGTTGGGGATCACATTATCTACTGACGATCTCGTTAATTGCCCTCAGAAGTTCTATTAAGCCGCATACCCAATTTGTAAATAAACATGGAGAAATTTAGCATTGCTCTTAGCAAGCGCATAAAAGGAACTTCTTAATCCACTTGGGAAGTCTAGGGAACCCAGGAGATCCTAAAATGTCTAGAAATTACTTAGTTACCACGTTTGTGAATGGGAAGTGTATGCCATTTAATGAAACATAGAAAATGTGTTGTCGGAATTCACGTTTTATGGGTCCTTGATTCCAAAACAATCGATTGAAACGAAACGTCTGTGTAGCTGTGTGTATGTATCTGTCCGTCCATCTATCCTTCTGTCCGTCCGTCCGTCCTTCTGTCCGTCTGTCCTTCTGTCCGTCCGTCCGTCCTTCTGTCCGTCTGTCCTTCTGTCCTTCTGTCCGTCTGTCCGTCTGTCCGTCTGTCCGTCTGTCCGTCTGTCCGTCTGTCCGTCTGTCCGTCTGTCCGTCTGTCCGTCTGTCCGTCTGTCCGTCTGTCCGTCTGTCCGTCTGTCCGTCTGTCCGTCTGTCCGTCTGTCCGTCTGTCCGTCTGTCCGTCTGTCCGTCTGTCCATCTGTCCGTCTGTCCGTCTGTCCGTCTGTCCGTCTGTCCTTCTGCAGTCAACACTGGCACCTATACCATTCAAAAGATTTTCTCCAAAATTGATATTCTGAAATCCATCCATCCAAGCGAGTTTTCGGCCCTGGGCGTTTGAAACGGATATTTTGAGTTTGAGGAATACATCACATAAAATCTCAACACCATTTTCTCAAAAAAAAAGCCCTAATTTGATTAAAATTGTCCTTGGAGAGCGTGAAGAAAATGGCGTTGGCCTCATTTTCGTTGAGTTGTCTAAAATTTCGAAAACTGCGAAAGTTCAAAATTTTTCCGGCGTCTTCCAACATGTAAAATATTGAAGGTCGAATTTTATTTAACAAAATCTGTTGTTCAAAGTTATACCATTATCTTGTACCTGGCCTTATTTCAAGATTTCGAAAATATGAGTAGTTTTTGTCTCCTTTTCTTGAAATATAGGTAATGTTTAAACAACTACTATATCTCAAAAACAGCTCAAAATTTTTCGTAAATGTTTTCCTCATATATTGCAAAAAACGGTAAAAAATTGGTGTCGGTTCTAATTTCAGTGAACTCTGTATTTTCAAAAATTGCAAAGTACTAACATTGCAAAAGTACAAGACATTGATGCTAGAGATAATTTTGTTACATGAAATATGCTCTAAAAATCAATTCTTTAAAAAAGGTCAAGTCCTCGTTTTTTAAAAAAAGATACTTTTTCTCATAATTTCTGCTTGACGTTAATACATTTTATAGAAAAATTATCAAAATGGCCGCAAAGATTTTCTTTATTTTTTTCCACGGATAGAGCAAAGGACGCTTAAAATCTGGCACAGGTGTAATTTTCCTTGGATTCTCTGAATTTTTCGAAAAATTGCACGATAGAAATAATACGAGAGAGTATGTGTTGTAGCACCACTAATTTTATTTATAGGAACTTCTTCTTATATTACACCATACAATAAACGTTTCGAGAGTGAAAAGGACATTGGAATGCACGTGAACTTAAATATACGTTTGTGGTAATATATCACTTCGGTCAGTGATAACTCTCTTCTCTTACTTCACTTTCAAAAAAGGTTAACAAATAAATATTTGTAATAATTAATATTTGTAAACCATAAATAGTGCATAAGGAACGAAATTCCTAAAATTGTAATTGAACGTCAAGACGAAAGATATTCTCTTAATGCCAGTGTTCATCCTTCTGTATCAGTGAAGCTTTACGGAAATAAAGTCGGTAAACGTTTACCTATTACCTTTCTTAGTTTTAGAGAAAGACGCTATAAGTAAATTATGTTATAACAGTTAATGTCAGTCTCTGAGAGCTACCGCCACTTATTATTCAAATCTGAATTATCTGTAAGAAAAATTGTGATTTCCATCCATTCTAAATGAAAGAAAAGAAATTGAAATTATGAGGGAATTTTTCTTTCTTCAGGATATCTGATAGTTTCCGGTACTTTTAGAGTGATCTTTCTCCCACTGTCTGAGTTTTACGCTTTTTAGATGTTCAAAAGTTTTTTGAATAAATTCTGTTGAAAACAATTTGCATGTACTTTCTACGAAAAATTACCTCAAGAGTCTTTTGTATTATTCTTCCAAACAATGCATCTGTTACGGTTTGCTTCATCACGAAAATGAAAAGCAAAGAAGAGTTAATTTGGAAGTTCTTTCTTGTTCCAGATGCTTGAGATATAACTGCTGAAAACATTTTACATTTCGTAAGACTATCATTAGTTATCTGGCTTAATTTTCGTTTCTCTAAAAAGCTAGCTTGTGTTGAAGGTCGTTTTGAAGCTTTCGGAAAATACGCCAGAAAGTTAGTTATGCGCTACTAAAGAGAAGCAAAAAGTATGAAGGAGTTTCCGTATTAACTTGAGAGACGTTTCCAAACAGAAAATAAAATAATTTAAAAAAGACTACTATATTTCTCTATATATCCTGATAAATGGACCATTAGACAAATTTTGCCAATAAGTACATAACTTTACTGTATGTGTAAAATACGAAAAATATTCCTTTGTATGTCTATACCAAAAAGTATAGACATACAGATTTTTGTTTCTTGACTGTTGAAATTCATTTTAAAAACCTCGTAGAGAAAAACTTCTCGTACGAGAAACTCAGACATTCGTACTCATTTGATTGGAATAAAAAAGGAAAAACAAATTGTTGGACATAGTACCAAAAATTAACTCAGTGAGGGCTGTCACATATATTTACACACACATACACACACATTATATATATATATATATATATATATATATATATATATATATACATACACACATATTCATTACGGTCACATATGTTCATTGCGGGTCAAATATTTCTTCTCCGAATGTCCCATATAATTTTCTACTTTTCAATTTTTCTGGCAATATACATCTTTAGGCAAATAGAGAACCAACACTAACTTTCTGTAAAATTAGTGAAACAACGCTATTTATAACACAACACTACACACACTACTGTCTCTAATATGTTATCAGAATATCTTTACAGTGACGTTCATTATTCACGCCTCTTTGAAATACGTTGATTTCAACTCTAAGAAATAGCATATTCTTTCATGAATGAAATAAAGCATTGAATTATTTGGTTCGTTCTATAATGGACTGTTTTCTGAGACTTTCTCTTATCAAGAACACGGTTTAATGTCTCTGTCCGTAAACGTGGACATCGGAAAACATTTAATGTAGGCTAGCATGCATACTTAATAGAAGTATCAAAGAAAGACAATTGTAGTGTGTTGGGCAAACAGCGCTATTCAATGTCACTTCATAAATGTTATCAAATCTTTGAAATATGTATGGAGAAAAGGCAGATGGAGATGTGAAAGATGGATGTTCTCGATGGATAAAAACTGAAAGGACAGTATCCTTGAAAATTAATGCATACATTTTGTCTCTAAATTTATAAATTAATCGTATTTAATTTTTTACCCGACTAGTATCACGAATAAAACTGTAACATATATCATGAGATCAATCATCTACTTAATTCCTCAAAATCATCATGATTTTATCATGAATCATTGATCCTAAAATGTATCATTATGCTAAAATACTAGGCGGATTCGGTTGGAATTTTAGTTTCCCACCCTTCTTGAAAATAAATTATTGGTCTCCTATATTGATGCCATTTCCCGAAATTTTTGTTTATTATGATTGATGCACTTTGTAGAATGTTTTTGTTAAGTAAAGTAAGTGCTTACTAATATGTTTATAAATCGAATGAATAAACACCGCCATGAAATATATCAAAGTTGGGATGGATTGTGAATTTGTTGTACATAATTTAAAGTTTTATCAATTATGATTCACTTACAAGAATGAAATTGGAAATGGTAATTACGAATGGAGACATCCCTCATAAGGCCCGAGGATGCTGAGGTCTCCTTCAGTTTCTGTGCATTTTAGCAAGAAACAGATAGCCTACATAAGGAGAGGAAGCCGAAGAGTGCTCTTGGAATTTACTCGGAGACTCGGACAATACTGGATACTGGGAGCGACAGTGATGGGGAAAGTGATGCAACATTTCGAATTCCACAAGCACCGTATCATCTACCATTCAGGACTTTTTGACAAGAAACGGGGGACGATGAGTAGCTGTTCACATGATAATTGATTGTTAGATTCCGGGCGCGTCAACTAATAATGTCATTGGTCCCGTAAGCGTAGTGGATGTTTTTCATCGTGACGTGGCGATGATCTTCCCCGTTGGATGGCAAGATCCGGCGCCGACCTACCGTCGACTAGCGGGGTTTCCCCAATCGGGTATCTAGCACCAGCAGGACACCACCCTAGCTGGAACAAGCGCCAAGCCCTCGATCGGTCTCCCGGCATGTGTGGTAGTGTAGTGCATGTTAGTATAAGTGTGTGCGTGTGCAAGGGGTGAGGGTAAGACAAGGAAGAGGGAGGAAAGATCGCGTGCGGTTCGTGGCACTGGGTTTGTTAGGTTACTGCTCCGGCATTTGCCTGGTGTTGATGGGAGTAACCACGGAAAACCACCGATATTACCTAGCTGACAAGCTAGTGTCGAAAATCCTGCTGCTGTCAGAACTCGAACCTAGAACCTCCCGAAGAGAACCCACTCAGAGGCACTGCAGTGACATCAGTTGATGCACTGAGCTACCTCTCCCAGTTTCACACGAGAATTGAAGCTAAAAAAAATCGAGCAGACACCGTTTATCTGTGGAAACATCTCAAACTAAAACACCATTTAGCAATCCAATAGATAATCCGTGCCATTCCTCGCGCGAGCGCTCTCACCCCATCCAAATGCAGCTCCTCCACATCCTCGTCGATGGTGTTGCGGAAGGTGTTTCGAAAGCGCTCCCACACCCACGCCATGGGGCGCGGCAGGCGGGCGGCGGGCGCTGGCGGCGGGCGCGGGCGCGAGCGCGAGGGCGGGCGTCGCGACGACGCTCGCCTGGCGACGCCGCCGACGCCGGCGCCGGCGCCGGGGCGCTCGCGCGTCGGATGGACGCCGGCGCCCGCGCGCGCGCTCACATACCACAGGCCGCGGCCGCGCGGGCCCCCGCTGAGTCTGACGCCGCCGCCGCCGCCGCTGCCGCCGTTGCTGCTCGCGCGTCTTACTTGATGTCGTCGGACGGAGGCCCCGAAGTGCTTTTGATCGCCGGAAAATTCGTCGAACACGGCGCACTCAGTGCAGCCATGTCCGTCGATGGAGGTGGTCACTTGCACGCGGACCCTCAGGATTGAAACGAGTCTCTTGGTTTCTCACAAAGCGAATGTTTATTGACAAATTTTCTGTAAAAATATCAGGCACCGCTCATCGATAAAGGTTTATTGCATATTAGGCTGATGTAGATACAGAATCTATAAAAGGGATGTTTTTGTGTCACTTGTTCTTAATCCACGACACCTTTTCAATTGTCTCGTCGCACTAATAGTCTCGTGACAATTGAAATGATCGCAAATGTCCATTTTCATATCCTAAACACAGGTTAACATTCGTCCACATTTCACATAGAATTATTTCAATTGAAGCACCTACATCGTATTTAATTTCTCGCCAATCGATCCTTTACCGCCTTCCAGCCAAAAGTCAGTCCCGATCCTCCATTAAACTTTGGTGTTCCACAAGGTCCTCTTTTCGCTGTCTTTTGTTGCACCTTGGGCGATCCTGCCTTTTTGAGTCGGCGTTCGCGCACTCGAGCTTCCTCCAGTGAGCGGTGTGGGCTCCGCGTCCCAACGCAACTGACCGTCGACGTCGACGCGTCCGAGGAACGCGGTTCGCTCGACGCCGCCGATGGCTTCGATCGCGCGTTGCCTGGAGACCGCTGGCGCGCCGCGCTGTCCACTGCCGCCGCCACCGCCGACGCTTCGGCCGCCAATCGACGGCCATGACCGCCTTTTCGAAGCGCGTCGCCCCGCCAATGCCGCCCCCTGCGAAGATCGCCCGCGGATCTGGCCTTCGATATTTGTGTTGATGTCGCTACACGACGAGCCGTTTGGTGGAAGGTCTTTGGAAATCTTCCCATCGATGGATATTTCATTGCTACCATACCTGAAAGACTCTCAACTTCCAGGGTATTACACGTGTACGTTTTTGTCAAGATGAGGAAGGTTAGACAATATTTGAAGGTTGCCACGATTGACAGAAAATTTGGGAATGAAATAATTTCAACAAATGTGATTCATCTCTTCATAACCCAATGAAAGTCTCATAGGTATCTACGAGAAAGAAGTTAGATAATTTCTTGCGCATCCAGGCATGTGTGAAGAACTTTTCTGCTGGTGTAGAAGTACATCGTCACCTCAACTCTAGCAAAAGGGTTTCCAAACAAAAGCGCTTCAGTTGGAGCACGCTGGCTATAGAGTCTGAGAATTATGAAGTTAATGGATAAAAAGGTGTTTCCGAGGCCGTATGAGGGTAGAATTAGATATTATCAAGTTGAGGAGGCGTTTCATTGGCGGACAGCATCGATCGTTGGGGAAAAGGAACGATGGGACATCCGATAGAGATTTTTTCTGTAAACGCGTGGCATAAGAGCGCAAATGTAGATAGATAAGCTGTGGCATTTGGGTTATCTACGTTTTAAGAACGCATGATTCTATCCCCTTACATACAACTGTTGATGTTTGGAAACAATCATTATCGTAATATGTGACGCCACTATATGGACGGTATTTCTGTACCTGAATAACCTCCTACAGCACATTGACTCGTGCGTTCTAACTTTTAAACAAAGAAAGAATACGAAAAATGCGCTACAATTCCAGGCCGAATTTATGTAGCATGTTCCAAATGTGTAACTGTAGTATCATCTAGTCCAGTTTACAAAATATTTTGTAATTTCATTTTAGTATACCATCATTCCAACGAAACATGAATAGAAATTTATTACTACTACTTACTTTGATTGTCCAATCGTTTTTAGTGCTGATGAGAATAAAAGAATTGCCGAAATCGTCAGATTCAGTGTTTTATTTCTATTTCAATATTCCCTGTACTAGTTTCCAAAAGCTCACGTTCCGTAAGCCTCTTTATGGTGGCCAATTATGTCAGTAAACGTCAAAGTGTAAAAATTGTGTTTCAAAATGAACATAACGTGAAGGCTCCCTCACAATAGTGTCTACAAAAATCGTGAATGCCCAAAGTAGAACACCCAGAACCTTCATTTAGTAAATGGCATTCATATGGAAGCCACGTAATAAGCTCATCGATCTACTTGCGTTCGTTCTTCCCCCTTACTGCTCCCACTCGATAATCCATTGTGGCAGATAGCTCATCAAATACGTTTCTAGTTAATCAACAGAAGAAGAAAAACCTAACAATTTACATTTTCTCAAGCGAAACAAAAAATGTGTGCAATTCATGTAATTGCTGTTGATTTAATAGTGATTTCTGATACAAAAACAATAAAAATAAAATGTTGAGGAATAAGTTGTATACAGGCCGCTTTTGGAAAAACTGAATTTTTTGGAGCAGGAGAAAGTAGAGGAAATTAGTTGTAAATTGAAGAGGTTCGGACAGCATGAGGACAATTGACATAAACAGAATAAAGATATTAAGACTTTTTTTTCCAAAAAACAAACATTATGATCCAAACGTTTTATAAATAAGTTTATAGTGCAACTGTGAATGTACAGAAAGCAGCAAGAAGTGCATATGTTGTGGCTAACATAGTAATTTATTTTATTAGCGAATTAGCCGGTTGATGTACACATTATCCAAAATGGGTGAATAAAGTTCTAATTACAAACCGCTTCGAGCTCTACTTGGTACGTGAGTCTAATGAGCTGCACATTAACCAACACAAGGTGGCTAGAGATGTGAAATACGTGATGGTGTCGAGGAATAGCACACCCAATATTTAATAAACAGATTAGACTGCTGCTGGGAAGTTGCTAAGGCTAGTAAAAGACATAGTGCATAGTTTCGAGCTCCACGTAATTGGCCATTATCAGTTATAAATTTTTATTTACACGATACCACCGATAACTTCTCTATACACCTCAGTTGAGTTCGTGACATGGCTCTACCCTTCAGCTTTCGCAATGTGCATGAAACAACTTTGATTCTGTACAGCACATAATTTTCAATGCACTTTTATGCCAAAATATTTCTTGCAAACACAAAGGACTCTTGTCACTCGGACAATCATCTTACTTTAGCTAACGCCCTGGGGTTAGTGTCATTAACCGGATGAAGTGCAAAATAATGCGTCCATCATCATTCATACAGCTTTATTCAAACCATCTGGCTAAAATACGTAGTCGTACGAAATAATCGCTTTCTCCTAACTTTAGCGAAATTTCGTACTTTAGCCATAACATTTACACAATCTGACATAAATCTGTATTTACAAAATCTTTGTCTTTCTTCTGTCTGACAAATATGACAGAACTGAGGGTGTTCACTAGGTGTTCAGTCCCCTTCAATAAATGACTGTGATATATACTGTACATCCACTTACAAGAATTTTCGAAAGTTTACTTGCATTTATGAGACTCATATTCTTGGAAAATAATACATATGTTGATCTTATTACTTATTATATCTATAAAGCTTTATGTGAGGGGGGAAATATTCCACTGAAACACAGCCATACTCTATTTGACAGGTACTTGTTACTGCGGATTATTTTCCATATATTGGTCTTGTATTGCATAACATTCCATTGCGTCTCTCCAGAGCAATTCAAATTTCAAGACAAGTAAATCCGTAATATTACTACTGTAATAAATACATTATATTTTCCAACCATTTTACCTATCAGTTACAACTCTGGTCGTTTTACTTTAATGCTGTAAGTTAAAATATTCTTTGATCAGTAGAGGTAATTTAAGTTGTTCAAATGAGGATAATGTAGCACGTTGGTATACGTTGGATGGCATAAAAGGAATAAATTCTGTTGTCATTGTTGATTTATAACTTGAAATTTCTTTTAAAAAAATCCCTATATGTCTACAATTTGAGGTTATGTTGTTGGCAATGACAACACCTGTGATCATTTAATTTTAAATGCCAACGACATTTCACCACTAAACCAATATTGCTTGCATATTTCTCCTTTTTCAGCATTATTTCCTATGCTATGACTTGGTGACCTACACCTCTCTCTGAAATGAACATTTCTTTGTAACGAAGAAAGATCTTATTCTAGGATATTTAGGAAACTTCTAAGGAGTTCCAAGATCTCAGATCAGACAATCTACTCTTTGAAATTGTTAGAGAGTGCGTGTGGAGCAACAGTGGAGGGCGAGGGCACTAACACTTCGCGTGAAATGCTGCTATTATACAAACTCTGCCCCCTCTTCAGAGCTCATTCCTCATGGAATTGCTCCTTTGTCCATTGCCACTTGGTTCCACTTTCTGAAGACTTAACTTTTGTAACCGTGTTTGGATACCTGGTGCACGTTACTTAAATACTTTTTAGTAAGAAAATCGTTAGGGATAGTCTGTCCTGGTGAAGCCGACCTTTTGTTGATTTTGAAATGTGGGTTCTTGATGTGGATACCTCGCAATTTTTTTAGAAAGAGGTACAAATAAACGAAAAGCGTTATTTTAGAAAGAGTTATTTTCCTTTAGCTACTTTTTGCAGTGGTGACCTAGGTTTTATGTAAGCTTTCTGGCTTTTGGCAAGGTACTGTACTGCTATGCCAATCGCTGTTACCATATCTGCAGGAGCACAATCATAACTGTTTGGTTTTCGCCACGGTTTCTACCGCTGACTGTAACATAGACAAGCTTTTAAAAATCAAAATCAAACTGATTTTAATTTTACAAAACGAAAAATATGGGACCCGAACTAGGTTCCATTGGGGTCGGTTTAGGCACGGACGATTTCAAACACTGCAAACATTGTGGTTGTAAAATTAGTGTTACCGTAAAAAGCTTAGTAAACGGCCCCTCGTTAAACGACTTGGCCGATGTAATGATGGAGCCAGATATTTGATAATGAAACACACACTCACACACACAAATACAATGTTACTCATGTATGACCGACTGAACAGAAACACAAACACAGCGACATTAAGAAAGAATCGGTTGAAGAAGAAGGAAGAAGACCGTCGGTCTTCAAAATCCACACATATGAGTTTTACTAATATTAACATCCATAACACTCTACTGGGGTCTAATATATGTAAAACATGTGCCTGTGTAATTGCTCCCAGCACTAAAATTCGCGAGCTCGTAGTATGGTTAAGTAGTATTAATTCTGAGGCGAATTCGGAATAAAAAATGGAGATGGCGTTATTTGTGAATTTGTGCCAAGAACGAACGTGTATGTGTATTTGATTCTACAGGTAATAGTTGAGAAATATCTTCCAAAATAAATTCAATGAGGTAACAAGAGAAACAAGAGTTTAGATCTGTAGATACCTACATACAAACCCCCTGTCTTTTATAATTATTCGTCTCTTATCAGTTTTTCATCTCTAGCGCCCATTGCAATATTCTACATTTCGAATGAGCGTTCTTTTCATTTAAGAAACAGATTATTTCTTATTCATCCTCATTAAGTTCCTCGTGTCCCATCGAGGATCGGTCACGTGGAATTTTTCCACATAGATAATAGGAAAAAATTATAAAATACGTCCGTAATACCTACTCGTATCCTGCAGCAGCAAAAATGCTTCTGAATAAAACCACAAAAAATGGTTTTCTAAAAAATTTACACTACACTACTCAAGAACAACGTAAAAAATACTCTCGAATATTGCGCTAAATTAAATATTTTCACAACTACTGCAATATAATAGTATAAGGTACACACACACACACACACACACACACACACACACACACATACCCTACAACAGTTCTTGACATACCAACAATATAAAAAATGCTGTTCTATTGAACATCACGTAAATAGCAAATATTTAAAGAAGGCCGTCATATTCCACTGAGTCTTGCCATCGCTTTCGTCACCTGTGTTGCAAGCAATGACGCAAGAGAAATCAGTCCATGCGCAGTATAAGAGAAGAGGTAGAATAGTACCATCAAATATTTCTATACTTCGATCACAATCGAAACAATTTCATTGTTTATGGATATTCTCCCAGTGTCCAGCTATCTAACAAAATCATAGTTCTGACATGGCTCTAGGCTGTATTGTTTTCTTTCAATTTCTGCGCTCATTGGAAGTTAAGATTACGTGGCATTTGCCACGTAATAGTTATTTTTCATGCTAATAAAATTCCTCCACTCTTCTCAAATGCTAAATTATTTCGTTGAATATTCTTGTTGAAATGGTCCTGGCTACCAGAAATGTAATGTAAATGACTAGTGGAACCCGGCAGGCATTGTTCTGCCCTTCATCTCCCGCTTTCCCCTTCCATCTCCCTTTCTCTCCGTCTCTCCCTCCATCTTTCTCTCTCTCTCTTTGTCTCTCCGTCTATCTCTGTTCCTGTCTCAGTCTGACTGTCTCTGTCTGTCTCTACCTCTCTCTGTTCCTCTCATTCACATTTAGTTGCAAATTCTGCACGTCTCTGAGCGTGTGAGGTAATATCCAGAAGCGCCGGACAAGCAAAAATGTAATAGAATGTTCATGAAGGTCTCATCCTCTAGATTATGATGTGAGAAACGTTTCTTTGAGTCCTTCGGTCTGTAGATTCAAAATATTGCCGAGTGTTGCAGGTTGCATTTGATGTGAAATATTTAGTTTTGTTCTACAGCGCCATGCAGTGGAGTTTCAGCAGAATTAACCGTACATAAACCTTCTGGATGAAAAAACATCTAAAAGTGCCAACTTTAGATCATACGGTGACGGAATCTACCTCTTGTATGTGTTTATATATGTATATATATATATATATATATGTGTGTGTGTGTGTGTGTGTGTGTGTGTGTGTGTTTTTTTTATTTTTTTTTTTTTACGAGGGCAGGGGAAAATCTTCGAAAGACACTGCGAGGCCCGCACCCCGCAGCGTGTAGGATTCACAGCTAGTCTGTGCCTACCCACTAAAAACCCCTCCCATGTCTGCGATCTCCTCCCCACGGAACCGCCGTCAGGCATTGCATCGCGGGAAGGGTTGATCGGCTTGTAGCTCTGTCTACTTGTGTCACGGGTTACTTACAGATACTGACGGGTATTCTCGGCTACTCCTTCGTAGGTGCTCCTCCAATCGTAACCTCTTCAAAACTAGGGCTGCATAGTTGGCTACCGCACTCCAGTTATCTTCGGACACCAGCATCTCAGAGACGATGGTATCAGGAGTCATTACCTGGAGGAGTTGGCGAAGTTCATCCCTATCCCTAGAAAAACGTGGGCAGTGGAAAAACACATGCTCCACATCTTCCACCAGTGGTTCACAGGTTGGGCATGAGGCGTCATCGTCCAACCGGAAGCGAAGTTGGTACGCACGATAGCACCCGTGCCCCGTTAGCAACTGGGTCAAATAATGGTCCACTTCTCCGTGTTTCCTTTGGTTCCACTTTACAACGTCCGGAATAAGGCGAAATGTCCATCTACCAGTAGATGATGTAACCCATCTCCTTTGCCATTGGGCCAATGTCACCTCCCTCTCTTCCTTCATGATGACGCTTTTATTACTAGCTCCTTCACGTTTACGCCTGTAGAGCCTGGCCCTTTCTTGAGCCAGGAGGTCTATTGGGGGCATGTCGGCTATCACACACACAGCATCGTGCGAGACCGTTCGGAATGCCCGGGCCACCCTCAGGGCGGACCTTCTGTACACGGATTTCACCCCGCGGGCGTACGATTGTACCCCTAAGGCATGCGCCCAAATGGGGGCTGCGTAGAGCAGCATCGAGTTTACGGCCCCGGAAAATAGTCTCCGCCTACTCTGACTTGGACCGCCAACATTAGGCATGATTCGTGCCAAGGCGGAGGCCATGCGAGACGCTTTTTCGCAGGCTACCCTCATGTGCTCATCAAAATGCAGTCTTGCATCAATCTGAACTCCTAAATATCTTAGAGACTGCTGGGAGGCTATTTTACTACCCCCTACATTGAGAGTAATATCTTCTTTAACTTTTCGGCCTGTCACCAGAACAGCTTCCGTTTTGTGCTCAGCCATCCGGAGCCCCACCGACGTTAACCACTTCCGGATCGCAGCCACAGCCTCATTGGCAACCTGTGTGACCTCCTCCTTGTATTTGCCTACCACAGCCACCGCAACATCATCAGCAAATCCGATAGCTGTTGCACCTTCCGGCAGCTGGAGCTTCAGCACAGAGTCATACATAATATTCCACAACAATGGACCCAGTACCGAGCCTTGTGGAACACCACCCGAGATACCATACGTCTTAACTCCAGTCTCTGTGTCGTACACCAAAATCCTCTCCTCGAAATAGCTTCTAACTATTTTCCTTAAGTACATCGGAACTCCCAGTTCTTTTAACGCAGCAAGTATGGAACCCCATCTAGCCGTATTAAAAGCGTTCCTGACGTCAAGAGTAACTATAGCGCAATACTTCTTCGCGCCTCTTCTCCAACGTTTGCCCTCGATAGCCTTGCGTGCGATGTCGACGACAACCCCAATTGCGTCCACTGTAGATCTTGCCTTCCTAAAACCGTACTGATGGTCGGATAGTCCTTGTGGTCCCTCCGTGTATGCTTCGATCCGCTTGCAGATGATCCGCTCTAGAATCTTCCCTGCTGTATCCAGTAGACATATAGGCCTATATGCCGCCGGGTCGCTAGGTGACTTGTCGCTTTTCGGAAGGAGGACTAGCTGCTGTTTCTTCCACCGTCTGGGGAAATTCCCCTCTCTCACGCACGCATTATATACCTCTAAAAACAGATCTGGCCGAGTTCTAATAGCGGTCTTAATAGCAACATTCGGGACGCCATCCAACCCGGGGGCTTTGCACTCTTGAACCTTGCCACAAGCCCATGTCAGTTCTTCTAATGAAACTGCCGGAACCTCTTGTGGATCTTCAGGCGGGTTCATAGGCTGCAACGTATCCATCTGTTGAGGAAACAAGGTGGTAACTATCTTCTCCAAGAAGGCCGGACAAGTCGGGGGTGGCCTGGACAGAACTTTGAGTCTGGCCGTTACCACCTTATACGGCCGTCCCCAAGGGTCAGCATCCACCTCGTCGCTTAACTCTCTCCAGCAACGGTTCTTGCTGATCTTGATAGCTTTTGCGAAAGCTCTTCTGGCGGCAATATGTTCTTTTTTGAGGATCTCGTAGTTTGGACGACCCCTCCCTCGTTGCGCCGACCTGCGCATGCGGTGGCATTCCCTGCGAAGTTTCGCGATCTCGTCAGTCCACCAATACACCGGAGGACGGCGCTCTTTCCTGGAGCTTTTCGTCATTGACGCATCACAGGCGTCAAAGACCCGATTCATTAGAGTTCCCATCATATCCTCCGAGTTTCCGGCCATCGTAACGTTGCCCTCCATCATGACAGCGAAAGAATCTCGATCGAAAGTCCTATAGTTCCACGTTGCTCTTCTCTTGTCTTTAGCAGCCCTCTCCCTACTCTTCTCACAGACCTCATATACAATAGCTTGGTGGTCGCTGTGTGTATAGTGATCACTAACCTCCCACGTCGTAATCCTTCTAGCAAGGCTACCACACGCGAATGTCAGGTCGACTATGGAGCTGCGACCATTCATAGCAAAGGTCGGGCTGTTACCCGTGTTGCAGAGATAGACGTCCAAACTGACTAGGCTGTCCAGGAGAGCCGTCCCTCGTTGGTTCGTTACCCTGCTGCCCCACTCCGTGGCCCATGCATTGAAGTCCCCAGCAATAATAAGAGGTCTTCGCCCTCTCGCATCATCCAATAGCCTATCGAGTAATGCCTTGAACTCTTCTAGGGACTCACTGGGTGCAGAATAAACACTGTAAAAATATATGCCGCACCCCTTGATCCAAGTGAATCCATCCTCCGGGACTTGCTTAACCTCCTGGACTGGTTTATTACCGCAAATCCACAAAAGGAAAGGAAGCATGACCCTTCCCCTCACTTTGATGGTGTGTGTGTGTGTGTGTGTGTATGTGTGTGTGTGTGTGTGTGTGTGTGTGTGTGTGTGTGTGTGTGTGTGTGTGTGTGTGTGTGTGTGTGTGTGTGTGTGTGTGTGTGTGTGTGTGTGTGTGTGTGTGTGTGTGTGTGTGTGTGTGTGTGTGTGTGTGTGTGTGTGTGTGTGTGTGTGTGTGTGTGTGTGTGTGTGTGTGTGTGTGTGTGTGTGTGTGTGTGTGTGTGTGTGTGTGTGTGTGTGTGTGTGTGTGTGTGTGTGTGTGTGTGTGTGTGTGTGTGTGTGTGTGTGTGTGTGTGTGTGTGTGTGTGTGTGTGTGTGTGTGTGTGTGTGTGTGTGTGTGTGTGTGTGTGTGTGTGTGTGTGGACTGATTCATAGTTTAGAATACATTTTTCGATTGCGTCTCTCTTCCTTTTCTATTTCGTACCCTAACACATTTACGATTACGCATCGTGCAGAATGTCACTTGCGTTTTTATTTTAAAAGTATGTGTTACGTTACAAACTCTTTCTTTAGAAACAATTTTCATGATTTGCCATTGTAATGAAACTCGCTGTTCCAACAATTTCCTTTGATAGATTGTTCGGAAAGTTCCTTCCCAATCCCAAGAGTTTCTGTTTACGTCAGTATTTAAGCACCCCCGTTCCGCACGCGACTTCCGCGCCGCCGCCGCGGAATTTCGCCGCCATGCACCCCACCCACGCCAACGTCACGCCCACGCCCTCGCCGCGCCGCGCCGTTCTCTGCAGCGCCGCGCGCACCCTGGCGGCGCCGTCCCGGAACCTCTGGCCCTCCTGCCTTGAGCACGCGAGGCGCGGCGGGTGGCCTGCAGGCGCCCGTGCAGGTGCTCTCGCTCAAAGGAGCGTGTGTAGCTCATTCTCTCTCTCTTTCTCTCTCTCTCTCACACACACACTCTCACACACACTCTCTCTCACACACTCTCTTTCACACTCTCTCTCTCTCGCACACTCTCTCTCTCTCGCACACTCTCTCTCACACTCTCTCACACACTCTCTCTCACACTCTCTCTCACACACTCTCTCACACACTCTCACACACACACTCTCTCACACTCTCTCTCGCTATCTCTCTCTCTCTCTCACACACACACACACACATACTCCCTGCCTGTCTCTCTCACTCATACAACCACATGCACATATTGTATATACGATCATATACACTAATGCAATCTCTCGCTAATCCCCTCCCATTTTCGCTGTCTTTTCTCGTTCTTCCCGTCATTCTCGTTCTCTCTCTTTCTCCTCTCATGACCCTTCCCCTCACTTTGATGTTATATCTCTCGTTTTCGCGTTTCTTTGGTTCTTCTCTTTCTTGTTCTCCGTTTTTCGTTCTCTCCGTCTCTTGTTTTTCTTTCCTCCTCTCTTTTTATTCAGCTTCTTCCTTTTTTGGACAGCATCTACCTTTGTGTTTCTGGTTGGCGTTGCTTCATTCACCGTTCCTCTCCGTGTTATTTGCTTTCACTCTTGCTTGAGGAAATAGCATAGAAGATATCTATTCTAATTGCTTCTACTCAATTGGTGTTCAATGTCAATGGTTATCTGTCCTCTTGCTTTACTATAAGGTGTTCTTACTAAACCTTATAACCTTCTTACCAAGCATAATCGTCCCAATGTTGGCAATTATGTACTTTGGTAGGAATAGCCATTTAGAAAGAAGATTAAAATTGAAGCAAATGACTAGAAGATTTCCTATTGGCTTTGAAGCGTAGGAGCTTCGAGCTCGAAGAAAACGAAATGTCAACAGAAGCTTTACACGAAAGATGAAAATGTGCAACATAAATGGGCTTGGGCAGATTCTAGAGAAAAATAGTGGCGCTACATAATGGCACAGGCTTTCCCGTACTAGTATTCTGTTTCCTTGGGTCTGCGCTAGCTATTCGGGATTGCCACATACTCTCGCCAGCTGCCATCTATCGCCACCCAAATTACATTTTCTTAGCATTTTCTTAATTTTTCGGTTTCCTAATGGTAGAACGGAAATAATCATTTTAGAATATTAAATAAAAAAATCAATTTTCTTATTAAAATTTTGTGCCGTTATAAAAAATTACATTTTAGCGCTACTAAAAATGCGAAATTTGAAGCTCATTTTACAGACATTTTTGAGTTTTCAAAATACTTCATTTGAAGTTATTTGAAGCACTTACACTCACAAATACAATAATGTTTACAAATTGCTGGTAATGTGCATATTAAAGATGTGAGAGATCTTTCATAAAAATTACATTTGTGTAATTTTTGAAACAAACAAACCACAACAATACCTCAAAATAAACTTAACGTCATATTAAAGAGGGTAATTAGCACTGTCCGATCGAAAAGTTTGAAGACATTTTTTTAGCCATTTGGCGTTTGAGCGTTTGAGCGTTTCTGAAAATGCGGAAATTTGATGTAGTTTTCACAGAAAACAGTTGTTTTCGAGAAACTTTACTTGGCATTATTTAAAGCACATGTACTCGTAAATATAATAATGCAAAAAATCGCCGCTAATGTAAATATTAACAACGTGAGAGAAAAGTAAAAAAATAGTTTTACAGTTTTTGAGTTTATGTCATCTCATAGAGTATATTTAGCACTATCCGTACCAAAAGTTTAAAGAAAAATTTGGAGCCGTTTTTGAGAAAATTTTGTTTTGGTAATTTTTTAAAATTGCACATATTGCACGCAATATTGCGCGAAAATTACTAAAATTTTCAAAACAATGTACATAATTTTAAACAAAGAACTAATTTTGAAGAACAAATTTCATTTGAAAGAAAAATCTCTATCTTCAATTTTGTACTTGTAGGAAGACCCTCCAAAAAATTCTCAATCTCTTCAAAAACTTTCACAATTTTCGAAAATTCATAGCTATTCGTGAAAATTAAGTGTATGCCTCCTTAATAAGTGTAATTTACTATATTCTAACAAGAAATGTGAAGAAAAAAATTTGGAGGCGTTTTTGAGAAAATTTCGAAAATGTCCGGTGGGCTTCATGTAAAGTACCCCAAATTTTGAAGAATCTTTTTCAAAATCTCAAAGATTTGACTCAAGCCAGATTGACTGGGGAATATCGATTTTGGAAAAAATCGTACCAATAGTTGAGGCGCTACTAGTGTTCACAGACGGACGGACGTTTCCTTTCAGTTGGTTTTTCTGTATCAAGAACCCACTAAAGAGGGATTCGGGCTACACCACGTGTTAGGGGATTTTCCCCTTAATTTAGCAACTGGTTGGTTTTATCCACTTTTTCGTTGTCAGCGCTCGGCAGTGAATTTTTTTTCCTCCGAAAATTCGCCGTTTTTTCGCGCAGCATTACACAACTTTCCAAATACTACGTATATTACTCCGTATATACGTACGTGTACGGGAAAGTAAAAAGAGAGGGTGGTCTCTATGATTGCTGACTTAATTGGCAGTGGTACTTAATTCTTCAGGCTGATCAAGATTTTTTAAATATACTTTTCCTACTTATTAAAGTTTGTGATGTATTTGTTTGTAATGATGTGAAAATAAATGACTCCCTATTCACTTCGAAACGTAGGAGAGCCGAGCTCGAAGAAAACGAAGTGTCAAAAGGAGCTTTATACGAAAGATGAAAGAAGTGCATAGAAAGAAAGAAACATAAATGGGGCCTAGTCCTAATCAATAAGGTCAAAAAATTTAGAGTCAGTCGAAAATCACTAGAGAAATGATGTCTTAAAAGAATGTACTACATTCACTAAAAATGTTTTTTGCCCAAAGTTTGATTTGTGAGATGCGTTTTTAATCATAGGATGTCAGTTTAATTTTCTGTTCTTGGACATCCAACTCTCAATGGGGTTACGATCCTGAAAGAAAAAGAAGAAAGTCACTACAGCAGGGGCTGGACTCGAACTTGGATGATAGGGTTTGCTGTCAAAAGGCTTTACCTTATTGGACGGCTTCGAGAAGGGAAAATGAAAAAAAAACATAAAAAGATCACTTGAAAATCAATATTTTGTTATTCCGGCCATTATGAAATTCAGTCGGACAAGTAGCTAAAACTTAAATACATAAAGATGTAGTATAATGAAGTTTCTAATGATTGGTGCTATTGAGAGGATTCTGAATGATTTTCATTTACTAGATGTTCCTGATGTCGTAAATTAGCCCAGTCAGAGATTCGTTAACCTTTTTTTATCATCAAGCTCATTAACATTTTCTACTGGAGAATACTATACCTCTTACATAGATAACACTAACTGATGTTAAGAAAAATGCTCTTGTTGCAGCTAGTCAAGTGTAGTTGAACTCACAGTGTGTAAATGCCAGGGAAAATGAATCTGTTACATTCACGCGACTCGCCTAAAAAATGATGTTACCTTATTTATTGCTCAAATGCCCACCGATAAAACCATATGAAATTATTGTAGCTTATTTTAAGAATATGTGCACGTTTCCCTTTTCCGTTTATTTCAAAGGAACTTTTTTGTTATTTTACTGTCAAATTATTTCATTTGCTTACATTATTGCAAACATATACTTTTGATGTTTAATAATTACAAGATTTTGTAATCTAGACCAATGCACAAATGTCATTCATTTAAATGTACGGCATCTAAGTTGCACGATTGCAATCTTTGCTAAGTTAAATAATATTGAAGGCAGGTTTTGATTGAGATTTTTATTATGTCTCTTTGATTGTACCTTCTACTATAATACACGTTTTTATTTAACGTGCCCGGTGACTGTCTTCAGTGCGCGTGTGTACCGGATGGATGTGATTCACAGATTCACATTTCATCATATATTTTTACCTATGACTTATATTCTTTGATGTAACTATGCCTTCATTAATAAATGAAATAACCATTTTAACTACTACCATATTTAACAAACACTACTAAGACCTTACATGAGCAAATTCACATGTGACATGAATGTTACCTAATATTCTGCTAACAAAATACGGTGAAGTATTTTTATTTTTGAGTTGACATCTTGAATGCTCCGTACGTATTACGAGAAAGAAAGTTGAACGTTTTTCGCTACCAGAAACCTCCAAAAGTATTTATTTTCATCAAAATCTCCACATTAAAATGTGCAAGATTAGGCGAATTTCTTCATTGCGGCTTCGAGGAAGTAAAAATGTATGTGCTACTTACAAATCAGAAAATAAAATACAAAATGCTTGTGCCATTTAACGGTTCTTTGGTTTTCGTTGATAATTCGCTTAATGTTTCATATATTCGCTTATTATCACATGATAATATACTATCTTAAACCTGCAAAGTGGTTTAATTACTGATCAGGTGCAATAAAGTAAAAAAAAATAATATGCTGGAGAATACCACTTGCTACGTTTCTCAAAACTTCATTTCAAGTCTACTCTATACAACACGCTACAGAAGATAGTTTTCTACGTTCGTCAATAAGCATCTTAAATAAATCTTATGGCTTCCCTCAACCAAAATTTATTGTGAAGATCTCTATCTTCAATAAATTAATTCTGTCATTTCTTTCAAACAAAGTATTTATTTTCAGTTATGTAGAGATGAGTATATAATGCACACAACTGGATATCATTATTCAACTTTTACAACATTTATAACTCTGCACACAAGGGGGCAGGGGGCTGTGACACATTCAACATTTTCAGAGGGGCCCCTTACAGAATAAAAAAAATGATTTCCGTTAATATGTTCAGGCCCGGGTTTTCCCATTTTTAACCTTTCTGGTAGAGGCTCTCCAAGTTATCTGGCAACCTAGAAAATGGTCCCACATACTTGTAAAATCAACTGAATTGAATCAAGGTCATAATCCCAAGGATGTTATTTATCTACTAGTAATATATAATATATAAATATATAGTTTATATTTATAGTTATATATAATTTATATAGTTATAAATAAAAATATATAACTATATAAATGAAAATGTTTAAAGAAAAAGGGGGAGCCTAGAGCTCGTGTTTGGCCTGTCGTATTATTTCAGATTGCGCAAGTCCATGATATAATTTTTTCAAAACACAATTTCCGTTCGAGTAACTTTTTGCAGGTTATAAATACAGTAATGCCTTTCTTTCGTAAACCGTGACCACCATCCAGCTCAGGAAAATGAAGACAAACCAAACAAGAAACTTGAATTGTTTCCTTCATCTCTCCCAATCAAGAAAATTTTCAGAACTCGTCAAAATACTTTCAACTATCTAATAAGTGCTAAATGAATTATTTTTCTATTAACTATGAAATTCTTAAGATATAATGAACTCTCGTAACATAAAAAATAATTGTTGTGTGACGAGGTGTCGTAGAACTGCTCTAGATACTACTACTTCCACACAGTTTCTGTTGATTACCTACACCCTAATGACGCCCTGAGCCCTACTCTGTGAGGTGGAATTTACGGTCATTACTGACCAAGTACTTTGAGGAAGTAGGGGTCGTTAGCTCTTTAACGCAGTAGTTTATTTATGTCTGGTTACGAGTAGGTAGGAGGCTATGATGAAAGGGGGTTAAAAAAAGATCCAATTGTCTTTTCTTGGCTTATTAGCCTGATTTACTGTCGTGAAAGTATAGAGATTTTTTGACGGTGTCATTGTATAAAAATAACGAACCTCATCTTCTTGGCATCAAGATCTAATCTATAAGCCATTTCGTGGTTATTTCATAAACCACAATGATAATTTATTAATAGACATCTGGGCGGTGTATGCTTATTAAGGAAACAATCAATTCTTCTATGGAAGACGAAAAAGGTATTTTGTTGAAATAGGCTTGTTTTACAAATTTCAGTTGGGTGGTCACGCCACCGCCAACTTCATATTCACCTTCACAACCATATTCATCTTCACATATAATCTGACAGCGCATAATTTGAAGTCTCACCTACATAATACTGCTAGACAATACGAAGAACAAAAGTCGGAAGTGGAGTCTATCGTTTTCAGTAGAGGGTAAACATTGTCTTGTAGATTTTGATTGTTGGCTGTGTGTGGTAGTTTGCACTGTTCTACTTTGCGTTAATACGCATTGATGTCATCTTCAAATCTTTCAACCTTCTATAACACTAGCTCTCTTACAATGACTGATATCAATCTTCTTGGGTATTCGTGTCAGAATTTGAACATTATTTTTATTCCTTTTTGGCTACATATATTAATCGCACTGATTTAACTTTAGAGTATTACACAATTCATTTTTTTGAATTAAAACTTATTAAACAAAATACGAATATGGATAGTCGTTTTCACAACAATACTATAGTTAATTACCTTACAATCTGAGCAACTTTCTAGTAACGATTAATTAAAATGAAGTAACTTTTGTCGGAGCTTGTTACAGGATACAGGCTGCAGTTCTATCGTTTTAAACTCTCCTCGACTTTCACATTTTGTTACAGCGGGGAAACTCTTGCAGTATCAGTGAGCTAGGTGTAGGATGGCGCGGGGAATACTTTCCTTCCTAGCAAATAGGCACTGACACGCGAGCGTTACGTTGTAGGTTCATTGGTTGATTTGGCTTCTATGGGAAGTGAGATATTTGTATTGGTTTTATTACTTTCCCCTTTATTAGAAATCCTGCATGAAATGATTTAAAGATATAATTGTGAAGAACACATTTCATAAGGAAAAATGTGTATTATATTCGTAATATCCCCCTCCACCTATTATTCTAGTTGTTGTTTATGCACCACGTGTGTTATAAAGGATCTAATTATCCAGCAGTGACAAAAAACTTGAACTTTGGCCCAAGGGCTTACTGTCGCCCGAGATCGCTAGGAGTTAACGCCCGTGGTACGTTTACGATTTTATTTTTTACGTAATTTGATTGATTCAGATTGATTTACTGACTAGTTGTTAACTTGGTTTCTTTTTTCATATTTTCATTTCATAATTCCCTCCATAAGTGAGCATGTAGCACCATTCATCTGTTATTTCCGTCGTAATCACGACCTCGACCAAGGTAAGTGTAGTGTGAACACTGAATCGAAGGCAATAAGTAATGACGTATCAGTAAAAAATAAAAATATTTATCATCTAGAAACCAGTGAAAACACGAGATAGATCTCTACATCCGTCTAGTTTTATTTACATATAATTTTCTAATAACAAAAGATGAAAAGTCAATGTCAAATCGTAGAATAGACATTAATGCAATTCGGTACAATATTTTGATGCCTTTTGAGGTCTTATTATTGTGATTTTGACACCGCCATGACTCGTATTTGCCGAACTGGATGGCCGGCTAAACTGGCGAAGAGCGTTCAGCATTTCGGTCCGAAAGGTTGCGGATTCAAGTCCCGCGTTGGGCATTGTTGTTTGTTCCTTGTCTGTCATGTACCTGTTATGGCGGAGGGCCTCGCGTTCTCCTGACCCTGATCAGAAGATACCGCAAGTGTGTTGCTGTCTAATGTATGGTGGAATGGGCGTCCCATCGGGACGTAAAGGGTAATCGGCAATGGGCTGGATGGAACCCCTAGGAAACTAGTGGTGCTAAAACACCATGTACTTTCTCACTTGTACTTTCACGCAGAATTACGTGCAAAGTACTCAAATTTTCGAAAAATTATACATGATCTTATTTCAAAATCTATTTAATAACAAATTTTCACATTTTATGAAATAAGTAAGAAATTTCATAAAGGAAAAAATATCTATCTTCATAATTGCAGGAAGACTCCGAAATTTTTTGGAATTTTAAAAAAATCCGTGTTTTTAACGAAAATGAGACCTACACCATTCTCTTAAACGTCCTATACACCATCCAATAACAAAATTTAATCAAAAATGATGGAGCCATTTTTTTTAAAGTTTGAAAATGTCAAAGGGGCTTTGTGTGAAGTACCCCCCAAAATTAAAAATCAGTTTCAAATTTAAGTGTCGGCGACATCACCCAGATCGATAGGAAATTTTTGGAGAAAATCGCCTGAACGGTTTAGCCGCTAGCGTTGTTCATAGACGGACGGACAGACGGACAAACAGACGGACGGACAGGCGGAGGTTCAGACAGACGTTTTGCCGTGTTTCAATTTTTCAAGGACCCACGTATCAAGGAGCCATGAAACTGCATACACCAAGTGTAAATGGATTCTGGCTACACCAAGTGTTAGCAGAATTTTTTCTAAATTAAGCAACAGAATTTATCCACTTTTTCGTCACCAGGGACAGGTTATAAGAGTTTTCCTGCCGAAAATTCGCCGTTTTTTTCGCGCAGCATTACATAACTTTCTCTCAACTGCGTAAGCGATAGTGAGAAAGTAAAAATGTCTCATTTCTTTTTCCAGAACCTGTTGGTTTTCGTGTTGTGTGAATCTCGTGTTGTTTCTCACTACCGCTTAGGCAGTAGAGAGGAAGCAAAAATGTCCCATTCCTTTTTCCAGAACCTGTTGGTTTTCGTGTTGTGCCAGCCAACTCACCAGCACGAGGAAGCGCGGGCGCGTGCAGCGGTAGGACTGCCACTGCCACGTCCACTCCTGCAGCTGCGCCTGCGAGTGCTGCTGCTGCTGTTGCAGCTGCTGCTGCAGGCGCTGGTGTGGCGACTGCGCCTCTCCTTCGGGGCCCATGGTGGCGGCCCGGCCCCGCCCCGTCGCGCCGCCGCGGCCGACGCCTGCCTTCACCGCTACGCGGCGCCGCCGCGGCCGCCGACTCCACAGGGGGGCATACTCGCTGCGTCTGCGATCTGCGGCAGAGTGCATGTGATAGTACGTGCTCGAGGAGTTGGCAATGCAAAATAGCCAGAATTGTGGCTATTTTGCTAATAGTGGATGAACAAGATTTGTGATTAAATGGGTGCTGACCGAAGGCGACTCGGGTAAGATCGGGATTTCTCTCTGAAATTACATACAAATTTATAGTATTCAATTTACGAAGGTTATTCCAAAAGTAAGGTCCGTTGTTTTTTTAAGTATCAAATATTTTTTCAAAACAATTGTTACATTTACATTCCTTACATCTTTCTCTATTTTTCTACGTATCTTCCATACTTATTTATCACATACTTCAATAAGCTTTTGAATGCCGCTGTCATAGAAATCGGCCGCCTGTGAGGATAACCAGTCTTTCACTTCATCATCGGTGGCGAAGCGCTTGCGCGCTTGGTGAAGAAGAAAGTCCTTTAGGTACCGGAAGAAGTGGAAATCGCTCGGCGCCAAGTCTGGACTATAGGGTGGATGGTCCATCTGTTCCCATCCAAAAGATTTGATCAGAGTTTGGGTTTCTTTCGCAGTATGGGGTCTCACATTGTCATGCAACAATAACACCCCAGACGTCAAAAGCCCATATCGCTTATTCTGGATTGCACGCTTGTTCTGTACAAAGTTGTTCTACTGACGTTCGGAAATTCCAAGTCTACGCTGGAAATAGTGAATCGTCGATCTTCACGAATTTTTTCGTCAACTGCGTTGACCAAATCGTGTGTGATCACTGATGGCCGGCCAGAGCGTGGTTCATCATGTACGTTTTCCCGTCCTTCATTAAAAGCTCGCACCCACTTACGCACTTTACTGTCACTCATTACGTTAGGACCCCAAAACTTCACTTATCTGCCGATGAATTTCTGCCACTGAAACGTTTCTTGCTGACAAAATTCGAATCACTGACCTTACTTCAAGTCGACGGGCCGATCGATGGTCTTAAACATTACGAAGTGACACTGTAAACAGCACACAGCAACAACAACAACAATGGCGGCGTTTGATGCGCAAGACATGCCGGTAGTCGGCGCGCATGCGTGTTTTAATATTCGCGCGAAATTCAGATAGTTACGTTGAATCGGACCTTACTTTTGGTATAACCTACGTATGAATGATTTACGCAGAGGTACATTTGTTATTATTCCTCTAATTCACGACGAAATATGTTATTAGTCGGTTGATTATAAAGTCTACTCCGGGCTGCAACCACCTTCGTAAGGAGCAGATCTAGGAACTATCGGTGCCTCTACAATACTTTGCGCAGAATGTGGGCCGTTCCAAATAAACCAGTTTCTGGCACTTCCCAGTCTTTTGAATGACCTAGGAATTTAGCCAAGTTGTTACAGAAATTTGGCGGAATAAAATTTCAGAGCTCTGACGATAAATATCGGTACGACTGAATGATGTGAATCTGCTTTACTGTGCACTTTTACGGGACCCATTACTTCGACCCAGCCTCGCGGAGTTGCAACAGACCATCGAGAAGTAGAAAGGGGAATTCGTTTATAGGTCATCACAGAGCTGATCTTGATCCTGATACTATCTAATTGCTATACACAATACTACCGAGGTGACGTAGTGTAGCACTTGAACGAGAAGGCGAGTGATGGCTAGCACGTGACTAGACATGGAGGTCTAAGGTCTAAAAACTGCACTGAGGATGGCGATGCTTCCTTTCTCTGCCCTTTAGCTCTATACCTTCTCGAATTCGACGAAATGATAAAGATTGTGACGAAAAAATGTTTTCTAATTGAATAAATTGCAATTTATTCAATCTATCTATATATTTGGTTCGTCATCAGAGAACACTCGTGTGAAATAACTTGAGATGCCTTTATATCGCCTTACGTATGTACTATGTACAAACAACGAAAGGCAGGTCGATTTTATAATTTTAATTGACTTTTTATATTTTTACTGGGAAAATTAGATTATGAGTCTATATACTGCTATAATCCGATGCTTGATACGGTAATTATCCAAATTTCATGTAGAAAAGTATCTGAAACGAGACGAACTTCGTAGCAATTGGCTCACTCTTTAAATAACCCAAACAAACATCGACTGAAAAAATTGCTGGCAGGTCTTATTGCTGTAAATCTTGCTGTTGTTTCCGGAATCACGTACTGGATATTTCTCTTCATGGTGCGTGGGCGGCACGGTAGAGCGCGCAGAGGTCACCGACGCAAGAAGCCGAAAGGCATTGCGTCATGGCCGTTTCCTTTCCCTCCCACCGATCACGAGGAGGGATGGATCGGGGAACATGCCCATAGTCCTCATTCACAATGCAAACTTAAACGTAACGTAATACCGTAATCTTAGCAGTAAAACTTACACGTAAAAACAAGAATTCACAATGACGAACGTAAGCTGGGCCAATCAGATTTCAACGTATTTAAGCTTGATCGATTGTCGATTCGTTTCTAGTGTGGTGAAAAGATCTTTTCACCATGGTTTCTAGCCTTTTCTTCGATTTTACTATCGATTAGTCTACATAAATGCGAGAATCTGTTGTATTACTGCTCGGATTTCCTTTATTTTATAAAGAAAGATTGTCTTGTGCCAAATTTCGCGAGTAATTCCTCGAACGTAATTACTCGTATTTTATTCGCCATGTCATCTTAAAGTCATAGCCTAAATTCTAATTTTGAATTCACTACTTGCATCAAAACCATTTGCAAACTAGTTCAATACATAACATTAATGAAATGACATAACCACAAACTACCTGAACAGTCTGAAATCCACCATGTTTATTTATTTCGTGCTGGTCTCTGATTGCTCTTCCGTAGAATTGCGACATAAAATTAACGTAAAAGCTTGATGCTTGTGAACTCTTAAGTTTACGGATTTACATCTACGGTTACGTCAAGGCATTGTGAATGGTCTCGTTTAATAACTCATTTATAGGTTTTGCAGCCATGTTATGTTTATGTTTAAGTTTGCATTGTGAATGAGGCCATATACTCTCGTGAAACATCCATTCGAGTAATCTGTCGACAATTTGCAACGAAGGAAATTTGCTTACGTGTCGTAGTTTCCTTTATCTATTTAATTACTGCACCAGTTTCCAGAATATTTTTACCCGCAACGAACACATACAGAAGATGGGAAATCAATTTGTTAATAAATTTTGCTGAGCATTATTTGCGAATCGCCGACCTGGTTGACCAAAGTAGCTAAGAGCGTGTACCGACTCAGCGCTTCGGTCCGATGGGTCACGGGTTCGAGTCCCGCCTTGGGCATGGTTGTTTTTCCATTGTCTCCTATGTATGTGTTGCCGAGGACCTCGCGTACTTCTGACCCCAGATCAGAGGAGCCGGCAAGTGTGTTGGTGTCTAATGTATGGTCGAATATGCGTCCCAACTGGGCGTAAAGTGTAACCTGTTGTCAGCTGGTTACCCTTCATATGTAACGTAAGACACTAGAAAAAAAAACGTGAATCGCTGTCGTGTATCCGTATATGAAATTTTTACGCAACCTGCTTGTCATTTATGCGTTACATGTCGTGTTGCTGCAACCAATGCAATCGTGATGGTGTTGTGATATACCAGAACGGGACATGGTTTATTCATAATATTAGTTGTATACGGGGCGACTAAATGGACTTGTAAAATGGCGATATCCGGCCCTAGTAACGCCAGCGCAGAGGGTTGCTATGGTGCAGGGCAGGTAAATAAACTAGCTGCAAGCCTCGTAGGTGCCGGAACGCTGGCTAGATCGATATAATAAAGAATATGTGATTGGTCGAAAAACGTATGACGGACGAAGGCGCGGCTACATGGGGTTGTAAGAAATGAGCGGGTTGGCGGGGGGCAATTAGACTTTCTGGTGTTTACCGCCGTGTTTTGGAAAAATAGAACGTGGGACGCTACCGACCCATCAAGGGTTGCAAAATACAGAAAAACATTCATTCGGACTTGGAGCTTCGTTGAGTGCAGATCGTTACAGTCTGACTCAGAGTGGTGGAGTGTAGGTCGTGAACTCGGCTCTTGAGTTTCGTGGAGTGCAAATAGTGTGCGGACCTTTGTAGTTGAAAGTGAGACTTATACATTTTCGTGCGAAAAGTAACAGTCGTCATCGGACTTAGAAATTATTTGCCGGAGTACATCCGCGGACTTGGGCAGTTTTGGGTGTTCACCGGACGATAGTTCGAACATTAGTATTTTATTAAACTCGTGTGAAAGATTATAAACCTAAAGCGTCGGAAAGAACTTAGCTAGATTTTATGCAGTGTGGACTGGATACTTCAGCAACCGCGCAAGATCAGAAGACAGAAGAGCGACTCGGATTCATCGGCCAAGTGAGAAGCGTCTTCGGAACGAGCGGGTCGGCAAGACGGTAACATATACTGCAGTATATTAAAATAATATCTTTTAAAAGGGGTCATGGCCATTAAGTAATCTGTTAAAATTAACATTGAATAAATTGTTAAATTTTGTTCTTTGGAAAAAGAAAAGAGTCTGTTCATTTGTCAATCATAAGCTTCTAATTAGTTGGAAGCAGAGAATTTCCATATTTCAGATTCCACGCCAGGCTGTACAGTCGGCAGATCAGGTAATCGGCTATCTTAGCGATAGCGAATACATGTAATCCGAATCCATCGGCCCAAGCTAGCTGGATGCCCATATAATTTTGACAGAATTAAATAGGGAAAAGTTAGTATTAGTTTATGTCACCTGTTCCTGGCGCCCACATCTTTCTATAAATTCGGAACAGGTCAAACTCACGACAACGTATTACGAACCGAAGGATGAAGGCATATTTCAGTATATTTTCATAGTTGGGACATCGAAGAGAAGAAGTAGGAGAAAGTGAAGGAGAAGGAAGGGAAAAATAAACAGAAAATAAACAAATGAGAAGAGTAAGATAAAGAAAATGGAGAAGAAAGAGAAAAAGAAGAAAAAGAAAGAGGAGAAAGAGAAGAAAAACAGGAGAAGAAGCAGACAAGATTAGAGAGAAGGAGAGGTAGAGAACATTTTACAATGCTGTATTAATGAATTATGTACTATGTTCGTATTTCTCACCTAAGAAGATCTGAACGAATGAATACGTGCAATCAATTGCAATCGTTAGCACACGAAACAAATGCCAATAAAATTCTAAAATATAGAATATAGTTTAGAACGAAATTAATCATATCTTAAGACCTGTTTTAGCGTAGCAAGCGGTTCAAATTAAACCAATGGGAAACGCATGTAAGAACATGACATCTGACCAAAAACTCGTGAAAAATTGAGAGATATTGATTACTACAAGGAGCAGAAAATATTAATTATGCGAACTAACGGGAAAATATGTTATCAATATCATTATAACGCCTTCACAGAAAGCGAATCACTGACAAATAATTCAATTTCTTTTTTTATTAATTCCAAAGAATTTAGGGTTCCACGCAATATGATGTTTTACTTTTACTTCATTAGTACGGGAAATAAAAGCATTAGTCGGTATATTTGTTTTTGGCTGGAGCTCTCTAATGGGTAGTTTTCCATGTTTCCTCCGATCAACACCAGGTAAATGCCGCAGTAGTAACCAAACGGACCTCAGAACGCGCGCGATCTTCCCTTCCTCTTCCTTGTCCTATCATCATTCCTTACTTACACACATTTACATGCAATACATGCCGGAAGACCGGTCGGGAGCTTAGGTCGTATGAGGTGGTGCTCCGCTAGTGCGAGACACCCGCCCTCCACTCAACGGGGGAAGATCACCGGCACCTCCACATACAGTAACGGGATAACGTGGAATAACACATACACTACACTTACGGGACCATTGACATTATTTGACGCACCCGGAATTACTAATGAATCAATGAACCCACTCGTGTCGTGCCCGCCCGCTCAGGCCGCGTGGCAGCGGAATCCGGGCGAGCGGAGGGGGCGTGGCCGACGCGGGGCGCTGCAGCGCGATTCCCGCCCGCGCCGCTCAACCGCCGCGCACTCACGCCGCCCGATTTCTTCCAGGAGAGAGCGTTGCATCGGGCGACAAAGGGCTTCCGGCCGGTGGGTTCCAGTTTTTATGGCACGTGCTGTTTTCTGCAGGGCGAATGCCCTCAGTGAGTATCCGGTGAAATTTCTCCTGAACCATCATGGATTTCTAGTTGTTAGGCTTACCGGATTCTAGCATTTCAGAACAATTCGAAGGAAAGGAGGAAATTAAATACTTAAAAAAAAGGACTAATAATCATGGTACTATTTATTTTTTCTGAAAGTAACTTCTAGTTGTGGATCTGTTAAATTCACAGGTTGTCGAAGTCTGTTCTTTTAACTTTCTCGTGTACGTAGTAAAGATAAAGTTATGCAGTGATGCAAAAAAATGGATCTCTATGTTTCAACGTGAATAAACATTTCGGTCTCTTCTCTGCCTGGCCTACCTGTCCTGCCTGCCTTCCTGGTCAGTCTGGCCTGCTCTACCTACGTACTTGCCTGTATGCTTGCCTGCTTGTTTGCCTACATGCTTGCCTGTCTGACTGTGAACACCAAAGTGGATGTTCCCCAATGAATGTGACTGAACTCTCAGCTCTGTTAATCCGAATAGAGTTTGTTTCAGTTTGGGGCATGAATGAATCCTGCTTGTCCGTCATTCTAAATCCGAAATCCATGCAACGTTCACCATTTCAGGGGTCTGATCAATGTCTAATATCGAGCAAAAGGAAGTAGCGGGAGGACGCAGCATTAGAACATTGCAAGTTTTTCCTAGGTAGGCGAGATGACTTTTGCTTGATGCGATTTATTTAACTGTGAATTATTACAAACGAAATTTAGAATCGTGTACTGTTAGACATTTGATTTGCAAGTCCAAAGTGTCATATCCGAGTTGTTCATTAAACTCAACATTATTGCCTTTGTCGCCAACATTTTATTGGAATTGACTAGTTGGATGATAAAGTGTGATGTGTTTTTCCTGCAATATATTTATCTTATCATGAAGCAAAAGAGCTAGATTATGCCATTTGCTCCATTTATGTGGAATATGAATCGTCGAGGAAACAACGATGTGAACTAAGTCGTGTACATTACATATATATATATATATATATATATATATATGTGTGTGTGTGTGTGTGTGTGTGTGTGCATAGAATTTACAGAATAATATAGTACTGTATATAACAAGTAGAATGAATAATTATTTACATTATTCTTCATTTTAGGATGTTGTTATGTTGTTGAATTAAATACTAGTTGAAAATATGATAGAATACGGTGCTCTTACAATTTTTTCTTACATGAAATAAAACTGTTGATAAAGCAAGAAATGAAACACAATAGACTTATGGTGGCGAGTTAAAATTATTTAACATGGATGAGTGTCAGTCATTTCTCTTTTGTATTCAGATGGCAGTTGTGCGTGACCATTTCTTTCTATCTTCGAAGACAGGAAGAACGCCATCCAGAACATTGCTCCTGCCTGTCCACGGTGAGTTGACCTGCTTTCAGTATCTAGGTCTCTCCATCCAGGTAGCACACAATGCGCCCTAACCCATTATCCCATAAAGAGCTCCCTCGCTGTTAGCATAGGGAGCACCAAAATCTGATGACTGTGGTTGTCCCAACCGCGAATCTGTTACGGTTTACTTATCACTTACACAATGGCAGGATGTTTGAGTTTCTAAATAATGTTACGTTCATGAGATAAAAACAATTCTTCGTTTACTATGTTGTATTGTACCACGAGATGGTGCGGTGTACTATCACTGTTTCAATAGATATTCGAGTTAGTAAATTGACGTGATGTTCGATTGAAGATGGAAGAAAGGGACGAGGGATAAAATAAGCAGAAGTCACGCTAGCAGGTACAGATTGAACATTGTGTTCACGGCAGGCTACAAATTGCTTCAAGTGGTTGGAGAAATCCTCCTCTAACGACTTTATTCACTGAACTTTGTTTCTTTTAGATGTTTCTTGATATGAAATAACAAAAATGATTTGAACATTTTATATTGCCTGTATTACTGTAATAGTATGAAGAATGTTTTTCCGGTTAGAGATGAATGTGGAGTATCTTTACAGCCGTTTCACGCTAC
Source organism: Acheta domesticus (assembly GCA_031308135.1). Taxonomy (NCBI): domain Eukaryota; kingdom Metazoa; phylum Arthropoda; class Insecta; order Orthoptera; family Gryllidae; genus Acheta; species Acheta domesticus. Next base: position 73,416,675 of record JAHLJT010000631.1, read on the forward strand.
TCGGAAATAATTTCCAAAACAGTGTGAATAACATTCACACTTCTCTGATGTAGTAATAAATATTTAATTCTCACGTGGTAATTAGTTTCGTCGGTTATCTCTTACATTACAATCTTGTTTCTCCCTCACTGTCATATTTTCTTTACATGCATTACTCACTTTTGTCCGTGCTTCCCTCGCGTTTTATGTTATTTCTGAAAATTATTTAAATGCAATGGCAGCTCCTGTCAGTTGTAGAACGTTCACGCAACAGCCAAAACAATTCGCTATTTGAATAATGTTTCGTTACGTGCAATACCAATCGTACATTTACTATCCTGAGTCATAATTGCATGGTCATCTTTCGTATTAACTGCAAACATACGAAAGAACAATCCGTGCATTTACTAGCGGTTCACTCCGCATTACTACCGGGGAGCCTTGGTGCAATAGCACGACGAGAGCAGTCATTTGCTGTTTCGAAGTTTAGATTTCTTTGGTGCCCACATTTATAGATTTATTTTTATGACATTTTGTGACATTTAATTTTTGAGAATGTTCTGTGAAATACCGAAGTTTCTTAGTTTTCGAGATAATAGCTAATTCTCCATGGTTTGCTCTCAACGACGGAGAGCAGGCAAAATGACTGCTCGTTTGAAGTGCGATAGGGAAGAAGACAAATGGCATGAGCTTTCACTGTCAAATCTTTATCCAGACGCTAGTCGGTCCACGTATTTTATAACACCGATTTAGCTGGTATCAGTTGCTGAATTCTGTATGAAAATGCCTCGGGGAAACAATTCGTCCCGGCGCGCCGGGACGAATTGTTTCCGAATTGAAGCCGACCGCCGCGCGGTCGGTTTTACTGAACCTGACCGAAGAATATCGCGCACCACTGCTGTAGACGCGAAACATTCTAAGGGACATCACTTGTCGCAGAGTTCTTCAGTACAAACATTCATGGGACTAATAAGCGTTGAGTGTCAAACAGGATATTGTAAAAATAGTAAGTCCAATGACGTTTATACTGGGGGCGGAAAAGTAGTTTCTGGCAAATGTGGCGACATGATAAAAGTAGTTGTTTGATTGTAAGCACAATCATTGTTACTTCAAGAAATGTTTTTTAACTTAAAATGTATTATAAGATTTGAATTTTAACAAATGTTTTTCAAAATAAAAAACGAACAAGAATTATTTGAAGCAGTAATTTTCACTGCTCGCCGACGATGTAGGTAGAATAGCATTGCTTTCTTTCTTTCTTTCTTTAGTGTTAAGTGCAGTGAAAAACAATTGTCTACCCCCGAAGGGCTGCGGGACACGGATTTTAAGATATTATTCAACTAGTAACTTAATATCTATTAAGGTATTATTCAACGACCCAAAGTCAATTCTCAAAGACTTGGAGAGGGATCACGGCTGACAGACCGAACCTCTGCGGGGTGTTGGCAAGATCCCAGAGTAGACTTGATGCTTAATACCGTTTACACACCGGGTCAGCATTCTGCGGAAGAAAAGTTTCTGCCCAAGAGCCCTATATCGTAATAAAAAAAGTCTGGGAACGCTATCTTATAGCATCATCGTAAGCATTAATAAGTCCCTGCGAAGGGAGTTTAATTACATTCGTGGTCATCTTTAAATTATATATCATCCATAGATATCCAGCTGAAATGAACTCAGCTGTAAAAAAAGAACCAAACGGAGTACAAATTACAGTACATAAAGCGGAGAAAATATCCACGATTAGGTTCGTTGTATGGATAACATCATCATCATCATTATTTTGTGATTAATTTCGGCTGCAAAGATCCAAAGTTGGCGAACCACTGCATTCAACTAACAAAAAAGAGTTCCCAGGTACATGTAACTGTGTACACGTCAAACATTGCGTGAGAATCTTGATAGTTTTGACGAGACTTTTGTCTACAAAGATTTATAACATACTGTACAAGTGAAAGTATCTTGTTTACTAGCATCTACAACGTGCAGCTCCAAATATTTGCGAAGGAAAGATGGAAAGGTTGCACGCACTTGGTGTGGTATTTTCGGAGGATCTCCATTGACATGATCATCGATTCATTTATTCTTTCCCTCTCCCCCTCGCGAAGAAAACCGAAAAGCGCACTCTGCACCGGTTTTCAAATAAAATACTTCAATTAGGATGAATCAATGAACTTCCTAGAAAGTGTGCAACTAATTTTATTGTCTTTCTTAAAACTATTTAAATCTTGTTCAAGTTTTTAAACGCAATTTTAATTTAAATTTTGTAAATAATGAATCAAACGGATATTTAAAACAACGTAAACAACTTTCATGATCATTAATGAAAGTATGAAACTGGTATAACTCGTTACCAATTTTTTTAATATATAAAAGTTTGGTTGCTTGGTGTAACATTCTCGAGGGATGATAATAACATCCATGGTACCATACATTTTATAAATATTTTTTGATAACAAAAAAGTTTAAAACGTAAGTATTCATTGTATTTTTCCATTAGGAAGTTTTGTTGAAGCATAAAGTAGAAACGAGTAAACCGTTATGATACAGATAATGCCCTTAGGCAAAATGACGGTTTTCTACTATTTAAAACTTGAAGCTATCGACACAAAATATTAATTTCAGCAATTTATTAAAACAATTTCTTGCTGACCTGGAAGCCCGAGTTGGCTAAGTGCGTGTTCCGAACCAGCGCTGCGTTCCGGAGTGTCACGAGCTCGCGTCTCGCCTTGGGCATGGTTGTGTGTCCCGCGTGTGTTATCGCGGAGGGCCTCGCGTTCTGGTGACCCCAGATGATAGAAGATCACAAGTTTGTTGGTATCTAGTGTACAGTCGAATATGTGTCCGGTCGGGACGTAAAGGGTAACCGTCTGTCGGTTGGATAAAACCCTAGAAAAAGAATTAGTAAAAATATTTGAGGACTTGTAGATACGAGGATTTCGGAGCGATCAGGTTTCGAGATTCCTCGCGACGATAATGCAAAAGCGATAAAAGGGGAAAGAGAAAATTGCACGAATAAAATGTCTTTGGTTGAACGAGAGTGGTCAAATTCTTATATTTAATTGAAGGGCATTTCATGTGTGTAATTTAATATCAAGCGTAGCAATCTTCGAATTTTTGCTGAAGCACAGAACCGAGCTTCTAATGCAGAAACGTGTGTTGAGGGTTTGGCTTTCGAATTTGGATTCCAGTATGTTTTTTTTCAATTTTAAACTTCTAGACAGCTAATTGAAATTTCCTCCCAGTTCAAAACGTCTGAAAAGAGCGTAGTAATGCAATACAAACTTAAATCTTAATTTTTAAAATGGCTCAAGACAATTTTTCGGAGCATTGGCCGTCTCAATAGCTTAATTGGTAACCAAAAGGCTCAGGGGACCCAGCTTCGATACCCGATCTGAATTACTAGTTCTTTGAAAGATTTAAAGTTTCTATCAAATACTCTGTATTCCTATTACAGTTACAAGATCACATGACATTGAACTGGACGGAATACATTTACGACGCAATTCCAAATTGATGAGAGAAGGGTGAGAATTACTCAAATTATAATAGCAGCGGAGAAAATGTTTTGGGAACATTGAAGACATTTTTCCAAAATTCCAAAATTAAACAATAACGTAAGAAAATAATGAAAAATATATTTTTTTGTAATATTTAATTTATGTTGATGATCTTTATATTGAATATTTTTTATGGCTACGATGGGTTGTTAGTGTGATAATTATGTCTAAAATTAGCATTATGAGGCATCCGCCGGCTGCGCTGCGCTCGCGCCACGTACCGTTGCGGCTCCGGCGAGGGCAGGCGCGCGCGGCGTGGCCGGGAGCGCGGATCGCGTGGACAAACGGCCTATTGTGGGCGCCACGCGTTGCGGCGGCCTCCAGCGCGCTCCACGCGTGCTCGCACGTCCTCGCTACGGCGGCAGCAGAAGCAGCCACGCTATCCTCACCGCCACACGTTCACCGCGGACGTACAAACTTCGCTGCTTCGTATTCAACATCTGCGGCGTCTTCTGCTCCCTTGCGGTGATGTTGACGTTCATTGTTGAAACAAGTCACAGCCTGGGGACGTCAGTTGTTTTAACGGGTTCCATTGTTTGTTTCCGGGTGCGTTGGACGTCGTTTGTTTCGGGAAGAAACGCGTAAAAGCGTTCCCTCGTGAACGAAGTGTTATCAGCGTAAAGTTCCTTTACCTGAATATCGATTCAGCTTCTTGTTGAAATACTTTTCCGCCACCATCGCTACTTCCCTAACGCCCACGTGGTGTTGTGGATATTTGCGTCACAGTCTCGAACATTCGATCGCTCCGTTTCTTGTTTACGCATGCGTCACCCGCGCTTAAACACGCTCTGTCGCAGTTCTTCGCGCAAAAGTCGCACTTCTCGCGCAGTCATGATAACGGAGTTTTCACTCACGCACACGCATGGCGCTGCAGCTTCCCTTTCTTGCGCCGCCAAGACCGCGCTGTGTCCGCGCCGTGGCCGGGATGGCGTCTGCGCCGGCGTGGGCGCGCGCTCTGCCGAGGGAGGCGCGGGAGTCGACGTCGGGGGCGGGCGCGACTGCAGCGGGGGCTGGCGCGCGCCCGGGGGCGGCTGGGGGCGGGCGCGCTGGAGGCGGGGACGGGAGGAGGCGGAGGCATTGAGGGTATACCGCCAGAAGAGAGGGTGAGAGAGGGAGTGAGGGAGAGGAAGCGGGGAAATGCGGAAGCATGCAGAGGGGTGGTGAGTTTGGTGAGGCAGTGGAGGGAGTGGTGCAAAGTGGGATAGAACCAAACTTGAGGGTGAAAAGAGTATGGGGGAGGGAAGAGGAAGGATAGTAGCGGCGTCGCAAGTTTAGACTCGACAGACAGACGGAGACAAAGGGAAGGGGTGAACCAGGCCAATGTTGGCGGCGAGGTACGGACAGATAGAGAGAGAGGGAGGGAGGGAGAGGGAGAGTTGGAGAGGGAGAGAGATGAAGAAAGTGCACGCAAGCAGGGACGGTGGCGGAACTGCGAAGTCAGAGAGCGACACCCTGTGAAAGGTAGGGGCAAGAAGAAAAGCGTGGGTGGTAAAGGTACAAGGAGCAGGAAGGGCGATAGGATAGTACATTGAAATCGTATTGCTCGCACCACGAAGAAATTTAAATACTTCCTCTGATTTGAAAATACACACACACATACGTATTGGAAAACACACGCACATCGGGTCGGCCTAATCGGTATTTATTAGTGTTTAAGAATTTGCATGGCATATCTGCTTCATTGTTTCGCCTTTTTTTCATATTTTTAACATTATTAGCTTCTTGAAAGAAACAAAGAATTTCATTTCAGTGTAGTATTTTGAATTTAATTTTAACTTCACCATCGAGTTGAAACTTATTTCCATCCATGGTTTTCCCAAGAATTTTGATTGTTCTTCTAGATATGTGTTGGTCAATTATGTCTATTAAATACTTGAAAACATACATAACAAACATATAGAACATATTATGTTATATGTTTGCACTACTTTATCAGAACTGTACAAACTGTAAACATTTTAAACTAATACATTCAGAAACTTTTTTTGGCGTTTTTTGTTTATTTGATACCAACTGTCAGTGTTTGGTATGGGATGTCACTGCCATTGTTTGGTTTGGGTGGGGTGGGAGAGGGATATTGTGGCTGCGAGGACAGTGCTGGGGGTGGGGGGTAGGCAGCGTGTTCGCCGGCGAGGATTCGACAGCAAAAGAGAGGGCGCGGCGAGCCAGCGGCGGAGGGAGGTGACAGCGGCGGAGGCAGCGGGGGCGTGGGAGGCGACGGCGCGGCGGGTGGACGGGGCCGCTGTGCGCACCGCACGCCGTCCCAAGCGCCGCCTTGCCGGAGTATCGACCCGCGGCCCGGAGCGCCCCCGACCTTGCGCCTCCGCCCACCGCCGCCCCGTGTCCCTCGCCGTCGCCCGCGCCGCCACCCGCGTGTCCTTGCACACGCGCCCGCCATCTCCGGCTCCGTGTCGAACCCTCTCTGCGAATGATCTATGTTGGACGATGTTGTGGCAGGATAAGGCGAAATATAGAAATGTTGCGCGTCCGTCCGTTCCTTTAATAAAATACGAAAACTAAAAATAGCATTTTTCGCATATATTTAGCTATTCCTTAAATATCCTGGAGTGGTAAGTTAACAAAAAGAAATGAGGCAGATTGGAATAACGTGACGACAGATATGCGAGGTACTTGTATCATTGACATCTTTCCGTACTGAATAATTAACCATGACCTCACGTACCAAGGCAATTTCAGGTAATTATTCTCTTGATTGCCCCGGTAATCCTGACCTTGGGTAATGTATTGACTGTCGAAAATCAGTTACAGTTTTGAAATGCGTGACTAACTCGCCAGTTATACTCGTAAATTAATAAAAAAACGCCAACACAAATGAGAAAATGTTCGATTTATTTTACGGTCATGGTTGTTGTTAAGTTGGCGGATTGTTCATATGAAACACCATTGTTATTTATATTACATAGTAAAAATTGTGAAAAACCCTCTCTTCTGCGGTGATAGAGCTAGTACAAGTGCTTTACCTACTTTCGGTGATAAGGATCTTCAATTCTAAGAGTAATTTCCGTTTCTAAGTACAAAGGATGCCAAAAATATATAAACATTTTAACAGGAGATATTTTTTTAAAATATTTCAAAGTTCGACTGGAAAACGACGGTAATACGTAGTGTGAAACTCGGAAGTGACTAGCATCATTTTCGCCAGTCTTGCTACAACAAAATTAAGCCAAAATTATCGTTTGAACGGTGAAAAACAATTGAAGACCTCGAGGCAATAACATGCTATGCAAACATACGTAACTTTTAGAAAAAGGCAAGTAAAGGTTTGGACATTGCATTCTACACATTGGGATAAAGAACATTAATTTATGAATTACACTGCAATCTTGCTGCGAATCTTTAAAATAAAAACCCAACATCTATAGGACGTCGAAATACACTAATAACTCAATTTTATCACAAATGTGGCATTGCATGTTATTGCATCAAGGTCTTCAATTGTCAACTGGTACGGAACACAATCATTACGCGAGTAACAGTTGCACGCATTTGTGGTAAATTTGAGACTGGTGGTACTGTACGCGATGTTTACAAGGGAAGATCTGGTAGACTTCCCACAGCAACAAACCCTGCGTTCACGGCTGTGGGTTTGGAATGTGACTGTCTTCCAGAGCACTGGATAGGGCGAAGAGATCGCTCTCCAGACCTAACGCCGTTGGACTTCTACTTATGGGAAGAGAAGAATGGTGTATACCATGGAAAACCAGCTATAATGGCAATCCTCTGCAAAGAAATTGAAATGGTATGTGCTGCAATCGCTGAGAACACAATCGCACACGTTGCTCATACAGTAGTTCAACGTATTCAGAAGTAAATCGACGCCGATGCTGGGCATTTTGACCCTATTTGTAATTGTTTTTTGTAAAAGTGTAAGATAATTACTACAGACAATATTCTGTTGGAGTGAATTCAGGTTTGTTTTGATTACACACAAGTTTTTTCTTTGCTTGAAGAGTATATACATTTTTTGGAACCCTCTGTATACATTATACGTTACGTGTAAGATGGAATGCCGTGAGGGGAAATGAAAAACATGACTTCTAAGTCGATGACCTCAAATGATGTATCGTCGTCCATTGTTAAACAAATCATCATTCAATCCACAACTTCTCAAGGTAATTGCAAAAATGAACGTAGTGCTTATGTGCTGAAATATGTACAAGGTAACTGAATATGCTTGAACAGTTTGAATGAATACATCTCTTGTATGTACGTTGCGAGTAGATTGTACGCGATATAGGCTTTGAAGGACACTTTGAAACAGTACAAAGTAGTTGTTAAGTCATTGACATAATCATGGGAGTCGTAGATGATACCGTAATTATCTCACTGTTGCAACGTCGTAAATGAGTTAAATGCATACGTCTCGCTCTCATCAACACGTTCTCTTGCTGAGATACTTCACGAATCCGTTTTGGCACGGTTGCAATTTCCGCTGACTTACCCGTTACTTCCGCTGACTAACTCGAAACTTCTGGTTTCCAAACGTTATCACTGAAAATGGACGTTGTGAAGACCATAAGCGTAAAGCATAAATGTCGAAATTTCGGACAATAGTGTTTAACCGAACTCTTTGGTTTATTCCCTGTCATCTCTCTACATCAATAGCCACACCTGAATTGTGCATCTCTAAATCCGGTTCAAACTAATCTTCTCCTTCAACACCCACTGTTCATTTCCTTTTCTTCCTGAGCCTTTAAAGCCGGCGGCTACTGCGACGCCGAACGGGGGGAATCAAGGAGAGACGGACATCACCGGCGCGTGAAACACTTGTTTTGTAAGACGAGACAACAGGAAGCGCCGTGCTTGGGCACTTCCGGCGCGCGTGCCGTGCGCGCGCCCCGAACGAGGGGAGGGGGCAGGGCGAAGAGGCGCTGGGCGGGGCGGGGAAGACTGAGGGAGAGGGGTGGAGAGGAGCGGAGCGGGGCGAGCGCGGATGAGCGAGGCGAGGTCAAGCCTGTAGGTAAGAGGAGAGTCGATGCGGTTTGTAGTAAAGTGAGGCGGGGAGGTTCGACGCAAGGCGAGACGAGGTAGGCCGAGACGGGTGGGAATGCGTTAAGGTGGATATGAGCGAGCCGAAGCGGTGATGAACAAAATGACGCGAGAATGAACGAAGCGATGGGGAGGCGAGATGGGGCAAGACTGGTACGGGCAGGGAAGAGCGAGCCGAAACGGAGATAAGCAAGGCGACGCGGGAATGGACGAGGCGGAAAAAATGAGGAACGCGGCGAGGCGAGGAGGAACGAGCCAAAGGAGTGACGAGCAAGGTGACGCGAGAATGGTCGGGCGAGGTGGGGTAAGAAGGACGGATACGACGGCGGTGAGGTAGGGAAGAGCGAGCCGAAGCGGTCATGAGCAAGCGTCGCGGTATTGAGAGAGGCGAGAAGAGGCGGGAAGAGTAGGTACGCGGCGAGGAGGCGGGGAGGAGCGAGCCGAAGCGGTGATGAGTAAGGCGACGCGAGAATGGGCGAGGCGAGACGGGAATAGTAGGAAGGCGAGTATGAGTAAACCGAAGTGGAGGTGAGCGAGGCGGGATGACGTAGGGCGAGGCGGGGAGGAGCGAGGCCAGAAGAGAGACAGTATAATGGGAGAGCCGAGGCGCCAAAGAGCGAGTCGGCGCGGGGATGAGCGGGTAGTAGGAGGGAGGCGAACCGAGGCGGGGAGGAGCAGGGAAGGGGGGAATGGGTGACTGAGTGGGTGGTGGGGAGGCCAATTTCTTTTCTGCGTCGTCGTCTCGCTCGGTAGCGCGCGCGCCGGGCTCCGCCCAACCTTACCGCTCTCCCCCCCCCCTCACAGTCGCGTCAACACGCGCGTCGCCGGTTCCGCTGTGACTAATGACACCTCGCGGAACTGTACCCTTTGACTGACGCGTCGGGGCTTGTTCACCATTATTTTGTTGAACTACTACTCCCGACGTAGAAACATGACGCTCGCCCAGAACATATTAGGTAATAAAAGGTCTCACTTCATGAAAGAATTAGGAACAGTTCTAGGAAAGTTTCGGACCATTAGGGAAACGGAAATTAGGGAGTGGAAAACAGCAATGGTTAGTATGAGCGGAGCCTAGACTGAAGAGAAAATAAATAAGTTAATAAGTAAACAATAAAAATTCATAAGTAATTTAAGTAAATTTAGCGAACCAATAACTAAAGAAGTCATTACGTAATAAGTACATAAATAAATCGACAAATAAGTAAACCATCAAATAATTACATAAACACATTAGGAGCAAAGGAGAGAGGGTGTCCGAAAAGTAGGCTCAGAGGTGATGGTGCAGACAATCTTCTGTGACTCTGTTTGATTTCAGGTGCTGAGGAGGCCAAAGACTGGAAGCAGAATCCATGACGTCCGCGCCAGGATATAAATAAGTAGTTAAGAAAAAGTTTGGTAGATTAGCAAGTACTCTGGTTCTGACGGCAGGTTTTTTCCGCTTCAGGGTTTTTCTCCTCAGCGGAACCCTATGGTATCTTTAACGCAGCTTTAATGGAGAGACAATTGAGGGTGAATACCAGAATTCGAATGGTAAGAACTCGGTAGGATGTAGGTATTGTAATGGCCTTCGGCTTAGACGCAGTGTATAAAGTTATTTAATTTATATGTGTGATAATTACCTATTAATTACAAAATATTTTGTTGACTGGGTGGTCTAGGCCTACGTGTAATCCGAATAAAACTGTTACCAACTCAGTTTGGTGTTACAAATTCGATATTACAAACTAGGATTGTTTTAGCACTGAGCTGCCACGTCGTGAAAACTACTGTTAACGCGTTTCTTAGATTGACATGAAAAATTCATACACAATAAATTTGTTTTAAATGTTTTTAAAGTGATAACATATTATAACAGTTTATGACATGTTATAACAGTGATCTTCAGGAAATGCTGTAGGATTGGTGTTTTCTAAATAAATTTCTACTTTTATTCTTGTATGTGCAATGTGATCACTTCTTGTTGGAAGGAAAATACAATAATGACTTGAGAACATGAAGGAGATGGTAATCTTGTGATTGTGTATCTTGTTACTGATATTTACTTACGTAAACAACATAAAATACTTAACTGAATTCATAATTGAAATTTTAAGCAAATGAGTCAAACCTGTGGAGCAACCAGCAACCTTTCTTAAACTAATCAGCTAAAGAATATTATGCATGTGAAGCAATATATTACAATTGACGATTCTTGGCGCTTTTGCGACCTGTCGCCAAACAAGATGGATGCATTTGTAATGCTGTGCAACTGTTACTTTCGTATTAGAGCGTGTTCTGCGACCTCAGTACCTACCTGCACACAACGGTGCATTTTTTGTTTGTTTCTTTTGTTTTAAGAAACTCTTCAAAAGAAATTGTAAACATCATAACGCTATAGAAAATAGACTTCAATAGTTCCTATCGCTCTTATCTAATGGAAGCCGATATAAAAATACAATTACTCAATGTTGAGTATTCTGATTCGAACAGTTTTCCGCCCCGGCACATTAATATTCTTCAAAATATTCATGTTTTTTGTTTAATTGGCAATAGAGATGGATAACGATTCAGTGCTTGAACGTGCTTGTGTATGCTTGTAAGTGCAAATATAGTATTACCTACTTCCCTGTTCAGACAGTAGCTTTTCTGAGTCCGCATGATATTGTTTTCGTTGTTTAGTTGTTTCGGTTATCGTTGCTTCTTGTAAAGGAATTAATGCTCCTTCATGAAGTTCTATCACTGTCACAATGTTAGTACTGGAAACACGACATTTTGTTTTTTGCACGAACAAGACACCCAATTTAAACCTTTAAGATCTTTATCTCGTAGTGCCAAGTACATAATCTGACTGAAGATGAATTGATTGTTAGTGATTCCGGGCCCGTCAACGGCTGAGATAATGAGTCCCTTAAGTGTAGTGTATGTTTTTCTCGGGAGGTGGCGATGGTCTTCCCCCGCTGGATGGCGAGATCCGGGGCCGACCTACCGTCGGCTAGCGAGGTTTTACCCAACCAGGTACCTCCCACCAGTGGGGCACTGCCCCAGCCGGGACAAGCTCGTAAGTTCCCGAACGGTTTCCCGGCATGTGTGCTCATATAGTGCATGTCAGTGTAAATGTAAATAAGGGATGACGATAGGACAAGGAGGGGGAAGGAAATATTGCGCGCAATCCGTGGCCAAATTGTTAGGGTACTGCTCTGGCATTCGCCTGGTGTTGTTATGAGAAACCACGAAAAACTACCAAACAGAGCAGTCGGCCGCCAGAATTCTTCTCCAGACAGCAACTATTCGACCTCGCTGACAAGCTTGTGTCGAAAATTCTACCACCGTCGGGAGTCGAACCTAGGACCTTCCGATCAGAGGCACTGCAGTGACATGTGTCAGATGCACTGAGTCACCTCTACTGGTCTGATTGAAGACAATATCTTGACTTATTATGATAAAACAATTGCTTGCATGCTGGCTGGTATTTCGTGGTTTTGAAAGTTCACTTTAAACGAGCTTTCGGTATTGCACAATTTTCAATTGTTCAAAGGTTCCGTTTGTTGGAATTAATATGATAATATTGCACTCTGTTGTTTTCGTGTCGTCTGCACGAACATATTTTGATTAGGTTATTTTTTGGATGTAACAGTACAATTCTTTGGATATGCTCTACTTCATTGTAATAAGGTACGTGAATCTCGGGACAGAAATGGCATGTTCAAAATGCGGAAATACAACCGTTCTAATTCTGTTATTATTCATGCATATTTCTGTGATCAATGAATTAGATCTAAACAGTTCCATCCATCGTTTCAGAATTAATTGTTCACTTACAATTATGTGATGTTGGTAAACGTCACGCAATATTTCACACATAACTACTCGTGCTACAGCAGCGCATACTTTCTCACATTATTAACAACTTGTTGTTTTCGAAAATTCGCATTTGAAGTTGATAGACGGCAAACCCGCCTATCTTTCCCGTTCTCTCCCTCCCCTCACCAATTTCGTACTTATTAAACGAACCTAATTTCCTCAATAGAAATAGTATAACCCATTCGTGAATGGTCACGGATTCACGTTGTTTGTTAACGAACATCTGAAAGCTACGTAAACATTCTTCTGGAACAAATCCTTAGAGATTTCTCATAAAGCAATTATTACAAACTCAATATTTTCATAATGAAACAATGAAAAAATTATCTCGCATTTTAGCTTGCAAATGCACATGCAGCGATCTGCCTCCTTTGAGAATGAAATATCCTCGTAACTTTATTGCAAGTATATTTACTAGTATATAACGTAACTTTTTCACAATTTTCTCGATTATCACTAGTTATTTTACTAATATTCTTTTTCATAGGCTAATCTTGAAAATTATGGAGCTCTGAAATTTTCCACTTTTTTCATTTAACACTGTGATGTTCTGTTACTTAGCATGTAATACCCTTTAAGATATTTCTTCTCTTATCTTATCCCACGCATATTTTATCTTTGTTACTAGACATTTGTTGAATTTTTTATTGCCATTGATTCAGTTCTTCCTGATGGAATGATTTCAAAGATTATTATTTGCTGTTCTGAAAAGAAGTTTTATTCCCTTTGCATTCAGAGGCATGAGTGTTCCTTACGTCATGAGATATTGCTTAATACACGTACCGGCATTGGTGGTTCAGTGCATCAACTGATGTCACTGCAATTCCTTTGACCGCGAAGTCCTACGGTTCAAGTTCCGACGGTGGGAGGATTTTCAACACTAGCTACTTAGCTTCAGCCGTTGTGTGGAGGAGAATTCTAGCGGCCGGTTGCTGTGATCGGTGGTTTACCGTGTTTTCTCTGATCTACCCCAGGTGAATGCCGGAGCAATACCCTAACGAACGGGTCACGGACCGCCCGCGATCTTCTTCCTTGTCTTATCCTCACCCTTGACTTACACATTTAATGCACTACACTACCACACTTGTCGGGAGACCATTCGGGAACTTAGAGCTTGTCCCAGTTGAGGCGGTGCCACGCTAGTGGGTTATACTGCTTCAACAATATAGCTCTGAAGAAGGCCACAACACGATGACCGAAGCGTCAGCTCGATCGACAGAGATGCGGTTCATCTTGGACAGTCAAGAAGCAAATGGTTGCTATTTTGAAAAATTTGGAATTTTTTCGAACACCCCCTCATTATATTTAAAATGAAACAATGAGAAACAGAATGTTGAAGTTCAATAAACGATATTTAACCGTGCTACAGAGCACGTTAGTTTTTATAGAACTTTTTGGAATACTTTTTAAACTTTTATAGAAACCAAAACTTTATAGGCAATGGAACCTATAAATTTCAAAGGACGTTCCTTTGTCTTCTACTGAGATTTTTCCCGCCTAAAAGATATTTTTCTAATGAATAAATATGGCCCTAAATAATGCTATAAGGCGTTGATACTCAAACAATCTTTATTCGAATTTCCTGAATTGGAGACAAGTGCCAGGTGTACGGGTTAATACTGTTTTATCACCCTTAAAATGCGTTCCCCTCATTTCTTCTTCCTAATTATAACGATGGGGAGCAGTAGCGTAGCTTCAGTTGGTGTCACCAGGGGCAAAACTAATGGTATCACCACCCCATAAATTGAATATAAAAACTATTAATGAATAGTTTATACATTATTTAATAAAAATATATTTACACTTGACATTTATTTATAGTATATTAAAGAACTGCATTTAACTCAGAGTAATTGAAATTTAATTTTTATGTAAACGATCTAAAACGAAGTATAACTAATTAACAAGTGCATGTTTTTATAAAAATATAATTTTTAAATAAATCATTAGAATTATATAATTCCAATTATAAAATTTTCGAATTGGTGTCACCCGGGACGGACCGCCCCCCCCCCTGCGCCCACCTAGCTACGCCACTGATGGGGAGGTTAAGAAAACAAATCCAACTTTGCCACAATAACGCCACTCTAGCACATGTCTTCAACCATCGGCGTGCAGTGTCACCTTCAGCGCCGCGTGGCACGGCGCTGCACCAGAAAATCGCTGGAAATTTCCTCGTGGGCATCCCGGGCACTCGTACGTCACGGGAGTCACGTGGCGACGTCTCCCTGGACACGGGGCGTGCGCCTGGTGGGCACGCGCGGAACCTCACTGGACGTCCATCTCGTCCCCTCGCGACAGTCTTCTTACGCCCTGAGGCGTTACGCTGCACACTGAGTCCCAAATTCCCCAATGGGCTCGCCTAAAAACAAAAGAAAGCGGACAAACAAAAGCTATATCGACGGCAGGGAACTCAATTAGTAGATTATATAAGTTTAATTAAAATAATATAAAATCTATATTTGTTTGTTTATAAACTTTGTTCAAGATTATATTCTTTATCAACAGTTTTGGTGGTGTGAAATATCTGAAACTAAAACGCAGCATTCCTTTTACATACTGAAGTATATACTACATGTTTCGTCTATTTTATTTTCTGGTGCAAACCCACGCTGTAGAGAGAAATTTGTGTAATGACGGAATTGGACTGTTCTATGTCTAATTTTGTAACGAAATGAGATTTCTGTTTCATTGCGTTCTATCTCCCTGTCTACTTGTGTACAACAAACAAAATTGTAAATATTCCACTCCCTTAGCATGCATCAAACTCATTCCATACTAACCCATTCCATGATTACCCTCTACATACAAAAACTTTAATTGGCTCTCCTAAAAAAAATAGTAAAATGGACTTAGAACAGTCTAGTTCTCAGCCATCGATATGTTTTTGAGAGAGTGAGCTTCCGCGACCGAAGTCAGTAGCTACAGGGCTGTCCGGGAGATGCCGCGTCCTCTGCACAGTTGTCAACGTTCCGCCGCCATTTTGCTACTTTCCTCAGGGCGAAATCCTCAGAACGAAATGCCTTAGGGCATTTCGCCTAGAGCAAGGTTGCAGAATGGAAACTGAAACATATTCACCTCTGCCCAGGACGCGGCGACTACCGGACAGCCAAGTAGCTACAGTATTATGTTCTTGTCATCACAGCTTTATTTGCGATTTATTCGTAATATTAAATATTATCCACATTGTTACAGATTCTTAATTGTTAAGAAATAATATGAGTAGAGTGACCGCTCACTGGAGAGCGGCGGTGTTCACCGACAGATGGATGGATAGAGGTTTTTGAAAAACAAAAATTGTTTTGGTATGAGGCACCCAAACAAATATATTGCCGTTAAAATCTTAACATTTGTTTTTTGCGTCATTACACAAATTTCTCTGTACAGCGTGGGTCAGCACCAGAAAATAAAATAGACGAAACACGTAGTATATACTTCAGTATGTAAAAGGAGTGCTGCGTTTTAGTTTCAGATATTTCACATCACGAAAACTGTCGATTAAAGAATATAATCTTGAACAAAGTTTATAAATAAACAAATATTGATTTTATATTATTTTATTTAAACTTACGTAATCTACTAGTTGAATGTTTTTGTTTGTTGAAATTGATAAATTAACGAAATATGCAAAACGCTTTTCTGGAGCCATGTCAGTCCACTGTGCGCCGACCACTGTCCTGGGAAGGGCACGTGCCACGGCATCATGACTCCTCGAGAGGGCAGAGGAAGTCAGCTTACTTGACACACAAGGTCACATTCCGGGAAATAGAAGACTCAACAGTTGCGAAACAAAAAAAGTCTTCTTGAATCACAGGTTAATAGATTTAGAAAACCGTGTACAAACGACATTCAATTATCTTTTCTGAAAAAAGTATTTTCACATATTTTGGTGTTTTCTGCGTTTTGTTGTAATTTACAATACTAAATTAATTGTTAAAACTAACTTCACTCTTATTACATTGTTCGACTTTTTCTGTTTGCTGTTAATATTAATGTATAGTACTGTGTCTTTCTCGTGAGGAATAATCGACGATTACATTGAGAATGTCTAAAAACGATAGTGTATATTTCTCCCTTCTTTGTGATTTCCAATCTAATTCCTCTACACAATCAGTAAAGTGAAGTGTAAAGTGAAGATAATTTTCTTAAATAAAATATATTCTAAAATGTTCGATTTGTAAATAAAGTCATGTGTTTTAAAAAATAGCTTTCGCGTAATTTCGTCCGTAAGTTAATGCAGTTTATAAAAAATATATTTCTAAAATCGATTCCCAATTTTCTCTGCATATTTTTCCACGGAGAGAGCAAAGGACGCTTAAAACACAGCACAGGTGTCATTTTCCTTGAACTTCCTGAAGTTTAGATAATTGCGAAAGTTAGAAGTAATGCGAAGGACTAAGTGCTTATTTAGCATCACTAGAGCATATATTATTTATCCCTTTTTTCATGCACTAGTCGGGAAGATTTTATTTATATCAAATCATAATTGTGTTTCTTTTATCTTCAAATGGTTATGAACATGACTAAAATTCTTTCATAACAATTATAGAGACAAGTGTTGTTACGTCAAACACTAGCATTTAATCTAACATTCATAAGGAAGGAGGTGAATGTAATGACCAGAAGCAGAAATAAATGGACAGAGAAGAATGGAGTTGGATGAAACCTGCTGCAGAGCAGAATACTCAATGAATCGAAGAAGAAGAAGAAGAAGAAGAAGAAAAAGACCAAGAAAAAAAGTTGATGAAAATGATGATGCTGATTACGGTAAGGATAATGACGAATACCAGACAATGATTATTTTATTTATAGTTTCGTTTTTGTAAAATTATACATGTCACGCCTTATCAGATCTGCAGCTGCAGATAGAGGTGCGGCGTGTGTAGCGGCGGCGGGAGAGGTGACTTCGGGGACTGCGTTGGAGGCGGAGGGCGGCGGCGGCGGTGGTCTCGCGCGGCCGGCTCTGGCGGAACTCCCCCTGGCCGGGCATCCGGCAGCGGCGGCGGAGGCGGAGGCGGCGTTGGTGGAGGCAGCGCTCGCTGGCCCACAGACCCAGTGCTACCACCGCCGCCTCTGGAGCCGCCGCCGCTGGCGCTCCGCACTTCCCGGCTCGCCGTCGAGTTGCACCCCCGCCGCGGGCACCGCCACTGCAGGTTCCGCGACGCCGACCTCCGACGCCGCCGTCGCCACAGCGACAGTCGACGCCGAGACGCCGCAGGGAACGCGCGTCCTCTCTCGTGCACTCGCCTTGCGTGCACCGGCGTGGAGACATTTGGAGACGCCAGCCCTCCGGCGCTGCTTGCGAGCTTCATGGAATGCAATCCCGAATGTTGTGATAGGACTGTGGTGGTGAAATGCAAAATGTGAGATTCGTCGCGTTTGTCTGTCGCAATGTTAAAGTGTTTATGATTTACATTTTGTGAACTGAAGTTTGTGATTGCGAACGTCAACTGGAATTTGGAGGGTCATTGAATACATGACAATTTTCTCAAGTACATTCTAGTACTATTATTTAATCGGGAATTTCATAGACAGCTGGAACATTCGTGAAGAACTCGTGTTTCGAAATCAACAGGTTTGTTCTTCGATTGTCCGTCTTCCGTCTCGTGTCTTGTACTCCGTTCCGCTCCTCGCCAAGTAAAGCAGTGCTGAGAGCCTTCTCCGCTGACCCGTATTCGCGAAAGTGCGTAGCCGCTGTCCCACAAACGTGCTCGTCTGGGCAGTGGTCAGGCGGCGCTCATCAGCGCGCGACCGAGGAGGCGGTGCTCTTCCAGCCCCCGCCACGCCGCGCCGTCATCACGCTACTTGCTTACTACCACCGCCAGCCCGCTCACTGGCTCACTCCTCGGCACAGTAGTGCTCCAGCCACGCGCGCGCCAGCGCGAGCACGAGCGCCCACAATACAATCGCGATCATCGACCCGCAGGAGCATCCCCGAAGGAGCCTTCCTGCAGGAGCCTTCCGGCAGGAGCAACCCCACTCAAGCATTCCGTGGGAGCAACGCCGCAGGAGCATCCCTGCAGGAGCAACCCCGCAGGGGCATCCCCGCAGGAGCATCCCCGCAGCAGCAACCCCACCCCGCGGCGAACGCTAACCCGCTCCCGGGCTGCCCGTCCGACGTCTCGCGCCAGTTGCGCCTCCTAACAATCGCGCGTTGGGCAACGCTGACGTAAGACTCGGCCGCCTCCGCCGGCATCGCATCCCCCATTGTGCTCCGTTCGGAAGCGGACGCCGCCGCCGCCGCCGCCGCCTCCTCCGGCGGCGCCGCTGCTACGGCGACATTGTGTTTACTCTGTGCCGCTCTACCACTCCCCGTGGGTGTTCGTCGTGCGGGACAGTGTCGCGCTGCCGTTGGCTGAAGGAACACTCCCCGCCGCCCGCCGTCGTCCAGCTTGCAACGGCTCGCGCACGCGCCGCCGGCGGAGAAGACAACCATCGCTCCGGGGGGGAAACTCGATTTCTCTAGAAAAAATGCTGCTGCTGGTGCTACGGCTTCTGCAACATCCGCGGCGCCGCCATCGCGCCGCATCCGCCCCCGCCGACGCGCGCGCCCCGGCGCCTCCAGCGGCGCTCTGACGCGTCGCGATTGTTTCATCCTCGCTGCGGCTGTGTGAAATATCGCGTGCCGTTATCCTTTTTCACGCCGCTTTTGGTGACATAACTGTAGATATTTGTATAACTTCTTTTTCAAGGCTTCGTGCAGAGATAATCGACATTCAAGCTACAGTGTGTGACAGAGTGCGAATGTTTTGAAAGTGAGTACAAAACAGGCAGCTGTTTTTTTTTGTAATCGGTTATGAACAAGTGACGAACGACGACCAAAGGTCGGCATTCCGTGTGAACAAGTGAGCGATAGTAAGTGTTGTGGAGATGGCGGTGGCGAACAGCACAATGACCCCGCTGCCCGTGCGTTGGCGCTTTCCGCAAGAGGCGGAAGAGGAGGACGCGTCATTGGAGCAGGACTCGCTCGGGCAACGGGGAGTTCGACAGTCTGCAGCACCCCGGCAACACCCCGGTCCCGTCCGCGGCCCCGGCCGACGACCCGACGGACGCCTGGGCCCCGCAGCGCATGGTGGACGCCGCCCCCGACGCCCACTCCTTCGAGATGCAGCAGTTCGCCTACGCGACGCGCGACTCGCGGTTCGACATCTTGAAGCAGGCCGGCCACGCCTTCCAGCAGCAATGTCGCGGACGGGCAGACGACCGCCGCTACGGGGGCGGCGGCGGCGGTAGCTACGTGCATCCGGCGATCTTCGACCAGGACAAATGGGAGAAGCACAAGCAGCTGATCCGGGATTATTTCGAGAGCCAGCAGCAGCTGGAGGAGACCGCCAAACTCACCGCCGAGTGGAACGACATTCACAACCCGCCGGACTGGGAGCCCTACCGCAGGCAGGTGCTGCACACGGCGGTGCCCGCCCAGGGGCCGGGCGACGGGGCCCAGCAGCCGCAGGGCGGGACGTGGCCGGAGGCGTTGCCGCCCATTCGCGAGCAGCCCGGGGAGGTGGGTGACGGAGACGACGAAGGGGAGGACGATGAGGACGAGGAGGAAGAAGACGAAGACGAGGAGGAAGAGGAGGAGCCCGATGAAAGGAGGCTGTCGCCCACCGGGGAGGCCCGCGACGCTCGGCCCGGATCACGAGCTTCCTCTGCGTCTCCAGCATCCAATCGCGGTAAGGGAAGCCTTTCAAGTGCCATACAAATATATTACAGTGCTTTCAGGTGCCATCTAAATGTTTTACATTGCTTTCAGGTGCCATGTAAATCTTTTACATTGCTTTCAGGGGCCATCTAAATCTTTTACAGCGCTTTCAGGCGACATTTAAATCGTTTACAGTGCTTTAAGGCGTCATTTCAATCTATTCCAAATAATTAATAGCTTCAAATTCAGAGGGCTCTTTTTCATTCAAATTCTAAGACAAACCCGGAGCACATTCGTATTATTCGAAATTTGAGTTAACCTATTTATTTAAAATGTTTAATTATATAAAATTATTTTACCTAAGTTACTAATAAACAAACCTTTTACCTTCACACCATAACTGATATGTTTTGTCTGTTAGCTTTTTTTCACATTCCGGAGAACTTGCTCCCCCCCTAGTTCTTGCGTTTCATGCATTGAGTTGATGACTACAAAAATATCGACAGTTATATGATCATAATACTAGAACGTCAGGAAAGTCTCTCCGCAGTGGCACCTTGCAGGTTAGAGTGCTAGCAACAGAAATGATGTTGGTAGCACGAGTTACAGCTTGCAACAAAAGAAAACGTAAATACTATACTCATCACAATCGTAACAGATGCTGGAATTTTTTTCCTTTCACTTGTTACCCAGTGATCTGGTTGTTATCTACATAAATGCAATTTTTAATAGCAACTAACTCGGCTTATATCGGAGAAACATTTTCTGGCGCTCTATACTTGTTCTCTACGAACGTTTCCTCGTCCCTTCATAAAAAAACGCTTCTTCCTGAAGTCTGATTAATAGTAATTTCTGAAGTGAGGACTATTATCTTTTAGAATTTTTGGAACGTAACCTCTTGACTTCGAAACATTTGCGTGCTAACCATTAAATATTCGAATTAAACAACTTTGAAGATTGTTTGAAACTTTAAATCAAAGGTGTAAAATCATTTTTCAGCTATTCATTATTGAGTAAGATCCGATGCCGATTGAACCAGCGGCCAGTACATTTCGAAAGCTTTCTCTGTGTACAAACAAGAGAGCAAGAAACACTTTCGTCCAAGGGTTTTTTTACTCACAGTAAACATATTTCTCTTTTTTATTACGTTTCTTTTATTTACAGTGTTTCAATGACTATATTTTATTACGTCGTTTGTTTGAAGTTTATTTTGAAAACCTTTTCCTGTAGTACTTAATGTTGCATACATGAAACATTTGTAGAATGTTCGCAGAAATTTTAGTTTATATAAAGATTTATCATTTACAAGTTTGTAATTTATTTTACTGAAGACATCAGTGTTAATATTAATTTCGATACTTTAATTACTGATAAAAACAAAACATTTATTTTTAATCGGTCTTTTGGACTTACTATTCTGCCAAAGAATTAAAATTTCATGGAAACATTGAAAAATTGTAATGTTGAAAAGAATAGGTTTTTGTTCACTTATGAGGGAAATGTTCGGTTTATCAGAGGTAAAAATAATCCAAAATGAGCTTGCTCAAATTGCTTGTGCAAAATGCGCGTCTTGCAACTTACTCGTATGTTATTAACTCTGAATCAAGAAGAGAAAGGCTTCAGAGCAATTTTTTGCTCTCATGAGAGCTAGCTAGCGTTATTATGAAAGCGTAGAAGTTTACAATGAATACATTGTAAAAAGTTGCTAGAGATCTTATTTCATGTAATTAAACTACAATAGAATAATACATTACACATGCGGTAAAATCTTGCTTCAGCAAACAAGAGTGCAATATTTTATGAAGTTAAATGCAAAAACACTGGAACTGTTAACCGACCAGCACTGTTTGTTTTTGTCACAAGTTAATTGTTTCCGGAATCGAATGCATATAAGACCGATATTCTCCTTGCTAAAGGAATACATCATATTTGATCGTGACAAACCTCTGTTAGGTGATTGTAATTTGTCGACGAAACTATCAACCTAATTAGTCTGTTTGCATATCTCCGAAACACCAGCCCGTCGTTTGCAAACTGTTGACGATCATTCTTTCCATGATCATGCATGATCCATGTTAATTCAGTATCGGTAACGAATCGCGGGTAGTTGGAATGGAGAAATCTCGTTTGGTTGAATTTTGCGTTGTCGAAAATGAGTGTTATCGGATCTTCCTTACCCCGCTTTCTAAGTACGAGTACATTCACTCCAGAATATGGAGCTGGCATTGAAAAGGACAATGATAGCGGTATTTGTAAATTTCAATGCTGGCAGTTTGCCTATATTTCTTGTTGCCGTGGATATTATTATCAAACACGAAAGAAAGTTGCTGATACTGTATATACATAATTGATACTTATGTCATACGTAATTGTACTACTCCCCCGAACGTCACATATAGTTTAAAACTTTTTTGTTGTTAAATAAATAAATAGAATCCAAATCTTTCGTTCCGCATCTTTTCTTTGGGTACAGTTTTGGCCTCTTGTGTGCCTTCATTTAGTACTTTTTGTCAACATGTGAAAATGAGTTCATCTGCATTTCTTTTGTTCTGCTTATTGTTGTTTTAAATATTTATTGTTGTCATAAACGTTTATTCCATGATTTTAAATTATTTATTTGTAGTTGCGTCAACAAACATAATTATTAGTGACTTCCATGAGGTAAATTACATTTTAACACTGCAAGAATTGCACAATATAATACTCTCTATATAAAGTAATTGTTGTATTGTAGAATTTTACATCCTCAATAAATGGGTTTATAACTTTAAAATTCTTTTTGTACTGTGACTTAATAAGTTTTCATTACTAGACCATTCTTTTTCGTGAAGCATTTAAATATAATATTGAATCTAAATTGTCATTCAGAATAAATTGTTTTTGTTAGCTGTAAGTTGCTTATATCACAAGTAGGAATGTCCTATTTATTTAAGAGGTGGAGGTACCCTATTTCATATTTGAATATAATAATAGCATTAGGGTTTCTTGCGATGTAGTTTCCTAATCATCCTCATGGAAATTGGTTATTTCCTAATGAAATTTACTCGCCTTAGAAGCTTTTCGGTTCCATTTCTATCTTCTTCATACTTGGATCGACGTTTCCTGAGCCATATATCGAAAATATTCGCTCTTATGGTCAGCTAATATTGTTTGTCTAGAATGTCTGTAAATTCTTCTCCCCATTCATTTTGGAAATGTCTCAGTTCCCTTCATTTTTAAAATGTCCCATTGGCTTCAAGAAAAGTAACCCACAAAATTAAAATATCGGTTTCAAATTCAAGGCGACATCAGCCCAGATCGATTAGGAAATATAAATTTTGGAGAAAATTGACTGAACTGTTTAGCTCAACATTCGTGGTTTTTCCCCGCGGAATTACATAACTTAGTAATAGTTTAGTTAATGATTGAAACAAAACGAGTCAATGTAAATATTTTAACGACCAAAACATCAGATTGTGTATCATTCAACTTCTTCATTTCAACTCCTTAAAGATGACCGATTGTGAAACTTTCAACTCGTTAAAGATTAGCGATTGTGGGACTTTCAACTCCGTAAAGAATACCGATTAAATCGGTGATTGATGTTCACAAAGTTCATTCAAAAAGCGGCTACTGATGTATGTTCTGCATCGTGTATGGCGTTGTCCTCTGAGTGGGAGAAAGGCGAACTGCATTCTGCTTATGCAGAGTGAAGAAACTCCGGTAGTGGAACTCCGTACCATGCGGCTAGCGGCCTGGAGGAGCGGCAGAGCGTTTCTTGTATAAATTATTTCTCCCGTAATCCTACCTGTGTAGTATTAAAATACTTGGGTGAAAATGAATGTAATTATAAATTAAACGTTTTATGAGGATCACAACTGTTTTCATATCCGTTACAATTGGAACTACATTTTTTGTAACAACAGGATGATTAAAATGCCAATTTTCAGCAACTGATTGCAGGTAAGGGACGTACTCATCTCCGGCAGCGACCCAGGCCGGACTGAGAGAGATTATGGAAGTGGGGTTGAATAGGCTGCTGCGATGACATTTGCCTGAAAGTGATCACGGAAACAAACGGACAGAGCGAACTCATTGATTGAGTTGTTGTTTCATTGAACTCATTGATTGTTTCTAGCCACCAGAGCTTCTGATGCTGGTGAGGCTCCCATCAACCTTTCTAATCTTGGTGTGGCAAAGGGAATTTTCTCTCCTCAATCTCTGAAGACCATACAATCGACGAACCACGGAAAGTGTAGTTTTGATAGATACTGATACTTGGAACTCTGCGCCTCAAGGACTGTTTGAATTGGCGAAGATCTTCATGGATTCTTCACGAGGACTACCAAAACTTCAAACTCTGTAATGAGGCGTATTTAACTTGTTTTTTTCGTGGCCCTTCCAAGACGTTATATCTGGACAAAATTAGTTACGTTCATCCCAATCGTCGTGTCTCTTTAATTCGTCACGTTACTTTTACAACCAACACTTTCATTAAATAAGTAATTAAATGAATGTTACATGATAATTAAATGTAGGCATTTGCCTTTATTAATATTAAAAAACGAAACATTAATTATTCGCATAGTTCCATTTCAGTTAACATTTTAAATTTTTTTAAATCGCTCCGCTCTCACAAACCCGCGAATCTCTCCCGTCTTTCCCCAACGCAGCTTCGTACCACCCGCGGGGCGCCGCCGGCGAGCGGCGCAGGGACGCAGCGTTGCGGCGCGAGCGGGAGGGGGCGGGGCGCGGTGGAGAGGGGCCGGCGGCCGGGGCGGAGCGGGGGCGGTGGACCACACTAAAGTAAACTACAGACAAATCGTAGACAATGACTAGCGCACATATAGGACAAAATCACATTGCAATAGCACAAGTTCTCTGTTCGTTATATCTCTCCCCTTATTCCCTTCCAACATTCTTCCTTCCCTTCCCTCCCCGTCATAGTCCATAAACCCTAACAAAACAACCCATCTTTCCCTAATAAGAGAACCCGTGTACCTAACACCCAGACTCCCAATCCCCGTCCCTTTACCGGGAAGAGGTGTCGAACACTGAAGTAGAGAAACACATGAAAATGCCCTGTTTGAAGCGACCTCTAACGGGTCCAGGCAAACAGACCACTAACCAAATCGTGCTCTGCTCTGCGGAGGCTGGGACGAGGCGGAGCAGAGCAGTGGAATGAAGGACGGGGCATAGAGGGGGTGAGACGGGCTGGAAAGAGCCCTGGGGCGCAGGACGAGGCGGGGCAGAATGGGGCGGGAGGGGGAAGGGAAGGGAAGGGCGGGACGGGGGCGATGGAGCGGGCTTGGGCGGAGGAGGCGGCGTGGCGAGGGCAATGAAGGGGACATGATCGGCGCGGGGGTGGAGCTGGGCGTGGGCGGGGATATGCGGGGTGGCGGTGGATGGGGCGGGGAATGGTGCACGGGAGGGGGTGGGGGCGGGGTGCCGCTGTACGCCCGCGCGCGCACCCGCCAAGTCCCGTTCGCCGCGCCAGCGCCACCGCCCGTGAAGGCGGCCGCTGCGGCGCGCTTGCGTGCGCTTTTGTCCCTCCGCGCCCCGCGCCCCGCGGCGGCCCGATTGCCCGCCAGCGCAGATGCTAATCGGCGCCGCTTCCGCTCGTCTTTACGGTTGCCCCATCGCGTCCGGGATGTTGGTGGACGATTTGATTTGCAGCGGATAAAAGGTTATGACTGCGGGGCGTAGATTGTTCGCGGATGACAACTTAAGCACGGGTCCAAGGGACCCATGTCTGAAAAATGTATTCAAATAAGAACCGTATGAAAATCTATTGTTATAAAATAATTTAGAAAAACGGACATTCTTCCATATTTCTTGATATAAGTTTCTTGATATTCGCTCGTTGAATTTAGCCTTTTCCGTATAATTCGTTTGAAATTGTTCAAATGATTTGACGTGTCACTGTCCTTGGTGAAACGCTTCTGAATGCATCTTTTAAAACTTGTTAATGTCCTTCTTTATTTCTGAATGACTAATGACAGTTAATGTGAATGCCAACCCATTTCATGCATTCGCATTTTTCGATTTGGCGCCAAACCTCTAGTTCACATTTATAAGCTCTGCTTGAAACAACTATATTTTAAGCTCTTGCATTTTTTATTTCTCCTCCTTCCAGATTTTAAATTTCCCCGCCTTCGAGATTTTAAATTTCCCCAAATCACACTTATTAACCTGAAGAAAATACGTAAGCCAAACCCTAGCTGCCTCTTGCCGTCACACAGCAATTGTAAACGTGTATTGGGATGAGCAACAAGCAGGTGAAATATAATGTTATTCTAAACACCGTTCGTGCTTGTGACAATGAATTAGTGTTTTCACGTGCTGAAAAAAATTATTTTCATATTCCAGGAGCCGAATCTAATGTGCTGTTTATAGTTGAAATATCTTAATACAAGGGACATTTTTCTAATCATTCTGTCAACATCCATGTTCTCCCAAAACTTCTAGAAAAAGCTATGTTGAAGTCTTAACAGTAAATGTTTCTGTTAAACTTTACTACTTACAAAAGGAATTTTAAAAAGTGAAACAAACATACATATTATGTTTATATTGCTCCGGATGTTAAATCTCGTAATTGTTTGTAGAAAGTTTATTGTATTTACAAAATGTGTAAATTGTCATCCATAATTCTTAATTTGTAATCCTTGTTTGGCGTTTACTTTGCACCTGCTGATTTTACTTCATTCCTAAAGATTTGAAGATGCCTTGTCTTATCACACTACATACAAAGATTAAATAGTCAATATACTCTTACATTTTCTGCATTTACTGATAGGGTTGTCAATTATTCTAAATCGATGACAAAATTCTTTTAACATTTCCTCCCCAGATAGAAACATTGTTACATTTCGTGTTAGTGGTGCACCCAGTTATGGGGGGGGGGGCTCAGTAGAATGCAGACCCCTCTCGCCGACGCCGATAGAACAGATTCAAACATATTTTCTATTGTAACGATAGTCATACATTGCCTCTACTGAAAGTTCATTTTGGGGTATTTTGTTGTTTTATCAGAAATTACACAAATGTAATTGTTTTGAAAGATCTCTCGCACCGTTAAAATGCACAGTTCCAGCAATTTGTAAACACTATTGTATTTGTGAGTTAAAGTGCTTCAAATGACTGCAAATGAAGTTTTCGAAAACTCAAAAATTTTCTGTGAAAATGAGATTCAAATTTCATATTTCCAGTAGCACTTAAACGCTATGTTCTTATAACCGGCTCCAAATTTTTCAAAGAAAATTAGCAATTAGGACGAGGTTTTATTGTTCTTTAATATTCTTAAAATAATATTTCCGTTCTACTATTAGGAAAAAACGAAAAATTAAGAAATTGTCAAAAAATGTACTTTGGGCTTTATTATTATTATTATTATTATTATTATTATATTATTATTATTATTATTATTATTATTTACAATTGTTCATTTCTTTTATGTTAATTGGCGAGTGCACAAGACCTGCGAGGATAATAGGTGTATCACTTTAAATGAATTGGCATTGTTTCGTTAACAAGTCAGTATTTTTGTGTATTTGGCTCTTTAGTATAGTTTTCTTCTTAAATGCTTCTTCATTCTCATCATTTCTATTTTAAGTCTTCTGCTTCTGGACTGATATAAATTACCAGTGAGTGCAGATTGTACTTTCCCACTAATCACATATAGTTTTTACTGTTTGTTGACCATTAATACATTAATTTTTTTAAGTATTAAAATTGGCTTGCTTTCCCTGCGGTCTGGAGTTTTTAGTAGAGTTGCATAATTCCCAGAATTAATGACGAAACAGAAAGACAAAATTAGATAGCGGCTTTGATGCATAATGTATTTTTGTTATTTGTATTTTGAAAATGTTTAGGCAGTAGTAAAACAGTTGCTATGAAATGTAAGTAGTCCGTATATTGAATTCTTTAATGTGCTGGTTGTGAAATAAAAACAAGCAATTTCCTTTTAATGATTTCCTTTTGATGATCCTTTCTTTGATATATTAAGCAATATTGTAATAACAAAATTCATGTCTCGTTGTAAAACACAATTTAAAAAATTGTTCAACATAGATAATTTATCTTATGTCAATGATTAAAACTTTTTTAACCAGCAGTACGCGATCAGTTGAACTTCATTAATGGCAAGTTATGCATGGTTCGAAAATAATGAGCTGAATTTTCCGCAAACGTAAGTTTCTGTTCTTTGATGAAACGCCGGAAGTACAAAGATGGGCAGATACGGGGGAATCTCTTGTTGAACGAATAGCGGACATCACGAATCACGCGAAGTACCTAATTCCAACGACGATTGTGTTCGTTTAAACGGTCGTTTTCTCTCTTTCGGAATGATTGTGATTTCTTTGGAGTGTAAATGAGCGAAATTAGCGATGTTCTTTTCGTGGTATTTCAGGTACTTAGAGAGCTTTCTCAATGTCGTCATTAAAATTTTACGTGGCTGGTTTTGTCTTTAACTTTATGGTACCATCCATTCAAATTATGTTTAATGAATACGTATTAATACTTTTTGCGATTAGTTTTGTTATATCTGAACATCATTTAAATTTGGATGGCTATAAACTTACAAATAATAATTTTAAAACACACACCTCTGGTTCTATAAGAATGTGAAAGATCTTCTGAATGTTGTGACTCCTACTATTAAGCCCAAGACTGATGTCGTTCAAACATGTAAATTAGATGAAATTGAGTTTTAATACCTGAAACTAAATTGAGTTCTGTTGGTTCTAATTACGTATAAATCTGTCAAAATATATAGTGTGGTCCTTGATCTCACATTTTATTCTAATATTTTGTAATTCATATTTTTTAATTGATCTGAATATTCATCATTTTCATGTCTTTTATTTAGAATGCATGCAATTCTACAAAATTGCCTCCGGAACCATTGAAATACCTTCGATTATCTTTTTCTGTCGATCTCGTAATGGCAGCTAAACAAGTGGTTCGTTACCTTCACATTAGGTTCGCGTATAACCAACTTATAAAGGAAACTTCTTAATCAGATTGCATGTTTCACCATTTGACTTTGTTATTTTATTCTCCAACGTCAACGGAATTTTTCAAAATTTGAACATGAAATAGGTGCTTTACCACAAAGAATTACGAGTATGTATTAAATAGTTTGCTCTTAAACAACAAAATCCGGCAGTCACTGATTGAATTTGGAACACAAATGGTTAACATGGCTAACTGATAACAATTCGTTCCAATAGAACAGGAGTGTCCAAAGGTGTCGGTATTCACTTCCCTGGGGAGGCGATGAAGTTTTGAAGGGTGTAATCAAGAGGTCTGTTAGGGGGTCAATAGACGAACGTGTACCGGCTACTAAACGGAATAATCAAGATCCCGTTGATTGAAACAAAAAAGATTAGTTAACTTGATAATTATTTTTTATGTAAAACAACAAAACATATAATAATAATCAATTACAAATTCTTTTCTTTCTTATTTTTGTTCGTCCTTAGGATCAGGGACGTAACTAGGTTGATGCAGCCGATGCAACGCAATGTGGCCGACGATGTCAGAGGCTCCTACTAATTAGGACGGAGTTCGGCAAATAATAAAACAAACATTATTCCTGGCTTATTTTTCCCTTGCGCCAGCCATGCACATCCTTATGCCAAGAAGATTTAAAATTATTTACTTCACTTCCAGTAAAATCGGGTAGGGGCCCTGTATCATCTTTCTGCATTGGAACCCTCAAGAACCTCTACAACACTGCTTGGGATGTTTAGAAAACTCAAGATAATGTTGCTACGTACTCACGTTACTCTGTGGCGCAAAAATATTCGGAACGTTTCCGTTTTAGGTCCGATGACGAGTCGAAAGAATGGGTTTCTTTGATTTTTACATAAAGCTCACTAAAAATAATTTTGTATAAATAAAAGAAACTAACCAACACTATCTTTTGACATAAATAAAATATTACAATTGAAACGAAACCTGTGGGAGGAAGGCCTGAATTTTGAGGTGTTGAAAATTTTCTGAAATAGATCTCTTCCCTCATTTCTCTGCCGCCTCATTAATTCGCAGAAGTAAGATGTCCAATAAAGCTTGACTAGTTCCATATCGAACCTTACTAAATTGGCTGGAGCACAGCTACCGAGCTCAACGAAGTTAATGTCAATAGTTTCGTGCACTTAATCAAGTTTATATATTGCACAATATGCTCTCCAGTCATTTAAGGATGGTTGTTCCGGTACAAACAAAACACTCATGAATAGAGAAGGTATAAAGTTAGATGTAGATCTATACCATCAGCAACTAAAAACCAATCTTGATGGTTGGATGAGAAATCGTCCTACATTATTTGCCTACGTTAAAATACACTTTCGGCTATTTCAGCTGTCTTAATTGGACCGCCTACATGTGTCAATAACTCAGAAAATTCTCGGCACAAATTTTCGGAATGTAATTACCCCAATCTATTGCAGTGGGATTTAATGTCTAATTCTTGCTCACATAATTCAATATTTGTCAATTTTCTACACAGACAGTAAACATATCTCTATTTGTCATCCGCTGCATTCACCCACCCGACACATTCACCCTGCGTAAAAATCACCTTCCTGCGGAAGCAGCGAAAGCAAACACAATGCGTCGCTGCCTTTTACACCTCGTCTTCGCAAAAAGACGTGCGAATTTCACTCGTCGTCCACGCGCGCTCTGGAACGCAAGTAGCACCGCGCCGTGTCGGTGTCTCCGGCGCCGCGCCGCGCCGGCTGCACCTCCGGCGGAGGAGGCGTTGTCGCCGCCGCAGCAACTTTTCCTTTCCCGCACGCGCTGCCGCCACCGTCTCACCACCGCCTCCGCACCCCTCACCCCCGCCTTCATCGCCCCCGCCACCACCTCACCACCGCCTCCGCACCCCTCATCCCCGCCTTCATCACCCCCGCCACCGCCTCATCACCGCCTCCGCACCCCTCACCCCCGCCCTCACCGCCACCTCCGCCCCTCACCACCGCCTCCGCCCCCTCACCATCGCCTCCGTCCCCTCACCACCGCCCTCGCCAACGAAACTGCCCCCGCTTCTGCCCCCGCCCCTGCCACCAAACCTGCCCAAGCTTCTACCCCGTCACCGAAACCACCCCCGCTTCTGCCCCCGCCCCCGCATCCGACCCCGCCAACAAATCTGCTCCCGCTTCTGCTCCCGCCCCCGCCACCAAACTTGCTCCCTCTTCTGTTCCAGCCCCCGCTTCTGCCCCCGCCACCGAAACCGCCCTCGCTTCTGTTCCCGCATCCGCCCCGCCACCAAACCTGCCCCCGCTTCTGTTCCCGCCCCCGCCACCGAAATCGAAACCGCCCCCGCTTCCGCTGCCACCACCCATGGCGCCGCCGCCAAAGCGGCCCCCCCCCCCATCGCTACCGCTCTCGACACCACCATGCCGCCCTGTCCCCACCGCCCTCGCCGCGCCACTGCCATCACCGCTACCGCCGCCATTGCCACCATCTCCTCACGCGCTACCGCCTCTGCTCCTACCTCCATCACCGCTGCCGCTACCACCAGCATCACTACCACTACCACCACCACCACCACCACCACCACCCTCGCTACCACCATCTTTATACCCCCGCTACCCTTTCCACTGCCGCTGCCGCCTCCACCTCTGTCCGCGCCTCCTCACCACCGCCGCCACCATAACCAATGCCACCACCGCCACCATCGTCGCCATAGTCGCCGCGACGCTCGGCGCGTGCGGACGTCCGTTATGCGCACGGCTGCCACGCCCGACGCAGCCGCCGCCCCGGCACACAGTGGGTAGAGGCATGGCAAAACACGGGGTAATTTTCTATACATCACGGAAGCGTTGAAACAATTCACATACGAAGACCTCTTCTTCGCAGATGTTTTGTTACTTAAAATATTAATAAACACACGCAGAGTTATTCACTCAGTACAATGTACTTTTTTGAAACATTGCTTATTGGGGGACTGAAAAAAACTCAATAGAAACGATATAAAAAGTCTAGATTTAAAAATGCTTCAATATTTTTATATTCTATTTTTGTTATTTTTTATTTTGATGTAATTAGTTTACCTAAAGTAAAAAACTGGGGAAACGACAAAAATAATGGGAGCGTTTTTTGTGCAACTGTCTTCCTGAGTATCATAGCAATAAATGTTGTTTTAATAAACGGTGCGTAGTCAGCTCTTGTTTCCATTTTTTCGTGAGGAGATTTAATTTCCATGAAATTTTGATAGCTTTATCTCGTACATATTGAATTCTTTGTGAGTCTTGGATCTGAATGTAAATCAACAAGTTTCGAAAAGAACATTAAATATTCTTAATAAAACATATTTAATACAGCACGTTTCACTATTATTACTTTAAAGTTCACTTCACTGGATTAATACAGAATATTCAATCATTACTGGAGCAATCGATTTCCGAAAGTTACATAAACCATTGTTATATTAATTACATATATTAAATTAATATTGTTCACCCAGCTATACACCCAGCGGAATGATTAAATGCGTCTGTGAGAATTGTCGTAGGTTCGAATCCCACTTGAGAATTGAGTTTCTTCCTCGGGCCTTGTCTCTCTGATGACTCAAGATCCACTGAGCGCGGGAAGTGTGTTGTCGTGTGTGGTTTCAGAAGAACTATGCCGAGTAATGGAGGCTAATTGATATCGGTTGAGAAGAACTTCGAGTGAACGCCAAGTTTAGATGTTTGATTTTGGAGACCGTATTGGAACTGAATGGTGGTTATAAATGATGATTGACTTTTCCCTGGCTGGGGCAGTCAATTTTTTGAACAACCAAACAACATCTGGAATAATAATAATAATAATAATAATAATAATAATGCCAAAAATGATGTTTACCATCAGGCGTATAGCTTAGCAGAAACAAATAAAAGTAAAAAGTGCCGATCAATATTATAAATAAAGCATCTTTTAAATGTTACTTCATTAATTGTCTCTTTCTCTGTTGTTGCAACAGGATAATTCTGGATTTTCAACTAAATATTCTGCCTAGATACCTTTCGAGTTCATTCTCTACACTTTCCGAATATACATTTTTCTACTTTTACTGAACCAGGAGACACTTTTATGTTCTAGTCGCGAAATAACATTTTTAGTCACTTTAAATGTACTTCCTGGAAATTGAAAGACCTGAAATGTGTTTATTATAAAGTTTAAATGTGTCACATCGAAAAGAGTACAATAGGCATTTGCCTACACATCCGAAGTCTAGTTATAATTTTCAAAATACGAAAATTTGCACGGCAAATCGTAGGCTTTCGTGGTCACAGGCCTGAAAATAATCTGGGTGTATATATATGGTGGTGGTAAACAGGCATTTTTTCAAGGTCTAGAGTGATTGATTAATCATTTATTTTGTATTTGCTGGCACTTGAACTGATGTAGTCATTCCCATCAATGTAGTGCATGTAATGTTGGCGGACGTGGCAGTGTTCCTTCCGTGCTAGAACGTAAGATCCGCTGCCCATTTACTCGTCGGCTTGCTGGAGTTTTTCGCCACCAGGAATCTACGCAAATGGGGTCACAACCCAGCCGCGGCAAGCTCTAAGCTCCCGGCATACGTCGTATTGAAATGCCTGTAAGTTAAGTTAAGGCGTGTGTGTAAGGGGGAAGGATACGGATAGGAAAGAATAGTTCACGCTAAGAGGAAACTACGATCAGAGCAGCGGGCATCTAGAATTCTCCGGACAACAGCTACGTATATAATAATAATAATAATAATAATAATAATAATAATAATAATAATAATAATAACAATAATAATAATAATGAATATTAGTATATGTCATTATTAATGGCGAGACTCAGGACATAAGGCCTGCTCTTCTGACTATTTGAATATGTATTACTAATTATAGTAACAGTATATAGAGTACAGAGTAGTAACATTTAAGAGTGAGCAAGCTGTACATTAACGATTAGAAGTGCAAAACCAGGGACCACCCCGCATACGCCTTAAGCGATTGAATAAACCCAAGTTATCACGCCCGTGTTGAAAATCCACCACCATCGGGACTCGAACCCTAAACTCGTGGTCAGAATGTCCGCAGTAGCAACAGTGGTTGTCCTGACCATAGCCTATACCACCACAGTAGACATCTGCGTCAACGTCGGGACTCGAACCTTAGGAGAGTGGTCAGAATCTCCGCAGTAGCAACAGTGTTTGTGCTGATTGCTGCGTAGAGCCCACTGTGCGCCGGCACCGCGCAGCGCGAGCGCTGGTCCTTCACCCCGTGGTTTCCGCGGCCGGGTTGTGTCGCGACGCGACTCGACGCGCTTCCGGGTCGCTGTGCGACGCCCCCAGCCGCAGTGGCCGTCGCACACATACGTCCCCAAGTCCCGGTGCCACCATCTTGATCCGGTCGCCATCTTGATACCTGCGTCCGTCCCACAGACACAACGGGCGGACATTTGCCTCTCTGCGTTTTCCTTCTTTTATTTCTTAGCCCACTTTCTCATTTTGGATATCGTGGCATGTGTAATCATAAGTCCTTGTCTTTGTCGGCCCCATCATTCTTGGTACGTGCGCCCACGTCGGCTGTAGTTTTGCCTTGGATTTGTATGTGTAAAGTATTTTCCGAACATAGATGAGGAGGTATGTTCTCCACCTACTCGTAGTTTTGCGATTTCAGTTTTCAGGAAGAAGCAATGATGTAGAAAGTTTTATTAAATATTTTAAGTCGCAATTTTATTAAATATTTTGAAATCCGTTTTTGAGAGTGAAACGTTCTATAAGTGATTCTCAAAAGTGTATGGCATCTTCACAGCAATGGACTGCTAAATAACGGGGATATTATGCGAAAATAATTTAATAAGGGAAATATCAACATACTAAAATTTCAGACAATAAGGTCATAAATTGTGTTACAAGCTCACATATTGTGTTACAAGCTGACTAATTTAAACAATTTGTCAATAAATGTGAAGTGCAAATTTGATGCCAAATAAGTTGCACAATACTTAAACACTGCGAGGAACTGCAGCAGACAAAAATATCAGTTTTCTTCAGCCACGGAAAAGGTACACTCTTGTTTTTTGAAATTTTTGCATAGGAAGATGGCGTTTTGACCTTTCAATAAACAATATGACTATCAAACAAGACACAGGATGGATATTTTAACAACTGTGTGGACCGGCGCTTCGGGGTATTGGGCAATGGTTCCTCGTTTCCTCGGAATTTGAGCGCGCGGTAGCCCACCGAGATAAAAAGTTTGTTAAATTTTTTGCGAAAAAATCCTTGGGTATGACATTTATGCCTGTCTGTCTACTTTGTCTCTCTTCCTATTTGTCCATTTATGCATATCACGATCGACTAACTCACGCAATTTAACATGATGTTCTTTGATGTTGACATTCAAGGTATATCCCTAGCAATTTCCGCTTCTTAACTGACCTTTTGAGGGTTTATGTCGAAGGTGTCAAAAATCAAATCCTTTGAATAAAGTACGCTGGTGATTGTGAAAATTACAACACCCAGAAGCAATGGTCGGAATCGGTGGATATATAGAATAGTGTATGCATAAGAAGTGATTAAAGCTTAGAGATGGCGTGAACGTTGACCCAGAAGCACCCTCCTTTGTGTGACAGGTCAGGTCGGTGATACGCCGCACTCAGTGGAAGAGCCGTCAAACGATGTGTAAACGTGCAAGCAAGTGCCTACATGCCTACTCGACGCCAAAGGGTGCAGTATCAGCATCTGAGTGAGGTTAAACGGGAAAGAATGATCGGTCTCCGGGAAGCGTGTTTCTCGTACCGTGACATTGCGGCTCGAAGAGGGTGCGTTGCTGAGACTATAATGTCATACTATTGTATAAAAATATACTATTGTATAAAGTCATACTGTTGTATGACTTCTTCTTGGTGTTGCAATTTTGACCACCACCAGTGTATTTATTGTGTAATCGCCTAAGCCAACTGAAATAGAACTGCTACCAACGGTGAACATTTTTTCGATATTGTACTCTATTTTAGTTGGCATGTGTTTCACAATCGCAATATTGAGCAACAGCTCGTGCCTTTCTTCACTACGTAGAGCGAACTATTTCAACATCGCATGCTACGCACATGTTCAAATTGAGGTAATTTCAGTTCTAGGCTGGCAATATTTATTCAGTTCTTACGCAACCAGCACTTTCCTTTGAATTAAGTAAAAAGAGTAATCAAAATATCATATTGTTCTATGGATGAATAAATTTAACGCTCTTATTGAATCCTGAGGATTGTTCATTTGTGAGGAATTTAAGTTGGACTGTGATTTCTGTCTAATACATTCAAATGTTATTGTTTGGTTTCTATAATTCTTAAGGAATCGTTTCCAATTATAACTTGCTTTGCATTACCAAAGTGTTATTATTTATTTTCAGAGTTGGTTAATCCGGTGTTCTTGGCTATTATCTTACGAACGATTTTATAGGTAGGACTATATAGGTGTATTATTTACTTAGTGTCATGTTTTAATATAGTGGAAAATTTTCTTAAATTTGAAAATGTTGGCCACTGTTAAAGTTATTTTCTTACGTCTTTTTTTTTTTGAATTCATTGTTTCTTTCCTCTTCATCTTCTTCTCAAACCTAAGCACTTTTTGAACGCCCTTCTAGTTATAGAGCGCAAAATTTATGTTTAAGGGATCACAGTACACTACAGTTATGTAATTATAAAAATGCATAACAGAATAACTAAAAAATCATTGTATGTGGTTGGTATGAAAACATTTTTTAAAGCAGTCGCGTGCCGCATAAAAAGATCTGGTGGGTCGCCTGTTGGAAAGGCCTGTTCTAGGGATTTTTCGGCGAAATGCATTTTCATTCATTCAATATTTGTGTTGATTCCAGTGATCTAGTTTCTTGTACTTTTTCAAACAGGGTTTATTCGTAGTATAGAAAGGATCGTGTAATGCTGCAAAAATCGATGTTCAAATCTTGCCAGAAAATACGTTTTGCAGATCCCTGATGTAATTTTTTCTCAAAACGTCTGTTTGTCTGTCCGATTCATCCCACCCGTCTAACTAACCCTTAAAACGTGAAATGAACGTTTTCTACGAACGATATTCCCAAATCGATCTGATCGGAATCGACGTCCTTCGAATTTGAAACATTCCTTTTAATTTTGGAGGCTATTATCATTATGTTCACTTGAGATTGTTTTCCCTCCTGAAAATTACGCTCAGAAACAGATTTATAAATGATCATTTGTTTCGAATGAGAAGCTATTTCATCCCCTTCAAAACATTTGTTCTCTGTAAAACACATGAGACTTACTACTTCATCCCTTACAACATTCTCAAAATCCATTAAAATCAAGAAGGGATGCCTCGGGATGTTTCCTTGCTAGGCTTCCTGGATGAAGTTTCAAAGAAAACATTAGGGAACTTGTACTTTTATAGTATGTTTGGAGGTTTTGCAGATCTTCAATCTTGTTTTCTTACGCTTTCGAAGGAACATTGCAATGATTTTTACTTTTATTCCTGTAAAGATATTGCTATCGAGTTCTACACTCTGCAGACCTTGCTTCTTCATTGCTTCGTTGATACTAAAAGTTTCATGTACTGTATGTGGGAATTCGTCTTGGTCAATTTTAAACTGAATTGTGTCTTGTTTCCGTTCACGCCTCTTCAATTTGAACCAGCTTTTTATTCATCATTAGTATTTATTTCATGAATCATTTGGTTTTTAACGGGAATCTAAAGATGGTTTTATTTAACATTGCAAAACACTGATATATGTAATACGATGACATTTATCCAAAGAAGTATAGTAAGGTGTCAGTGGAGTTTTTTACGGAAGGATTAAAGTTGCATTGACAAAGATGGTTCGTTCCATTTCAATTAAATCTATTTAATTTTGTGCCCACATGCTATTTATTATGTAATCAGGAAGAACAATTTGTTTTCAAATAAATTAATTATAATTTAAGGTAGGTTAAGTTACTACTTTCCGTAATTTACATAATATTGAATTATTGTCGAACCACTACATTTAGATTTTTTACTTTCTCGCCTACCGAATACTTCGAAAGAAGGGAAAGTTATGATATCGTTCTCCAGAAAACGGCGAATTTTCGCCAGAAAAAACTCACATTGTCGGGTTCTGGTTTCTTTTCGATTGTAAGTTTTCCCATATCACCGTCTTCCTCGCCCGTCGCCCTCGCTCTTCCCTCGCTCCTCAAAGCCGAACATTTGAGGAAGAAACCACTTACACGTCCTTCGCTTCCCGCGGGTGCAAACTCGCCGCTTCCGGGGACACGTAGCGCCGCCTCGAGTAGCGAGCCACCATCTCAGTCGATCTTGCGCTTCCTGGGCGCAAAGTTCCAGCGGGTTCTTCCGCGAACTCGCAAGAAGTACTACACACGCGCGCCGCGCCGGAAGGCCAGTCGCATCGACTTGTAGATTACCGATGGACCGCCCGGAGGCCCGGAGGAGGGCGGAAGGCGCGGGATCCTCCTTGGAAAGAGCCTGCTTCCGCTTCCCTCCCGTGTACCTCGCGGCAGCAGCACCTTCTGTGGAAACCGCATTCAGTAGACGTCAAATCCGCAGGTGTGTTTATGACCGAACCTTACTGCTCCGGGTGTTTCATAACGCACTAACTGCAGGTAACCCAGTCATTGACGGGGTGAAATACCGGGAGAGGTGGCGCAGAGCGTTAACTGATGTCACTGCAGGGGCGGCACCGAAGGGGACTGGATTTTCGACTCTAGCTAGACAGCTAGGAGTCGCTCGAATTCAGTCGTTGTCTGGAGGAAAGTTCTATAGGCCGGCTGCTCTTATCGGTAGTTTTCCGTAATTTGTTCGTTCAATACCAGACGAATGCCGGGGCACTACCCTAAGAAACGAGCCAAGGATCGCGTGCGATCTTTCCTTCCTCTTCCTTATTCTATCCTCACCTCTTAATTACACTCATACTTATATGTACTATTCTACACTGCTTTGCACTGCACTACATGCCGGGAGACTGGTCGGGAGCTTAGAGCTTTTTTTCTGGCTAGGGCGGTGCCCCACATGTGGATTAGGGGATACCCCGCTAGCCGACGGTAGCTGTTGACGCGCCCGGAATCACTAGCCCGGAATAACATGGGACGAAATTATAATGAATTTTAAGGAATAAAAAACAATTTATTTAATACTAAATTTAAGTTTGCGTTTATTTCGAAATTTCCTTAATTATCAGTAAAAGGTTTTCAAACAGCTGTCCTCCAGGGAACAACGAAGTAATTTTAGGAAGGTCCTGAAAGTGCCACCAGATGAAATTTGCGGCTATTTCTGATTGTTTCCAGTAGTTGCCACGCCCCATGGAGGAATTAAATTTAGTTCCTCTAATATTTGTTATCATCGATTAGGCACGTTGTGTATTGACTATTAGTTCTCCTGTGTTCCCAAAGTCTTCCTATTTTGTGAAGAGTCAACAAGCTATTGCGTTTCAATTATGTCATTATCTTTATGTAGAATATATAGATCATTACGTTTTTATGTCTGTATCCCAGATCTTCAACTATTGGAAGTTTGTTAGTGACAGAAAACGTCCCCTTGTAAATATAACATTTTCAGCAGTAACACAAAACAAAACAAATTAAATGCAATAATATTAATACACCAGAAGTCAACTCTTTAACCAATATATAATACATTACGTTTTCATAAATATAATTACGTTTTAATAAAATTAACACTATTTAACATTGTTTTAATTAACAGTGCACTATTAAGATATGATCATAGAAGTTTCGTGTGGTATTTGTTTTAAAGGTCAAACTTGCTTGGGAGGGGAGGTTCAGGGGTGCTTTGTCTTAACTCTTGGCTAATGTCAAGTAAGTTTAGTGCTAGGTGATTTGGGTGATTTTTCAAGGTATTTATGATATTTTAGAAACCCGATTGAATTTCTTGGTATATTGTGGTTATGTCATTGTGCATTATTTTATTTGAAACAAGCCATGGGGCATTCACAACCAGTCTTAAAGTTTTGAAATAGTTGTAGTCTTTCCAAGTTTGAATTGCCGCAGTGCCCCAGAGTTGTATTCCGTATGTCAAGACCGGTTTAATGATTTGTAAATAAATAGTGTGTTAGTCAAAGACAGACAATATTTGTTTAGAAGCCAATAATATTATTTGATTTTGATTTCTAGAACTTCTATTTTATTTTTGTGTGTTTCCACATGATTTTTCTGTCAAGATGTCGGCTAATGTATTATCTCTACAACTACTGCAGAATGTATACATTTCTGCACGTTATCTGATGCAGTAATAATGACGATTACACAAGCCGTGCGAGAATACTATTCTCGCACGGCTGTCGACCAATCACATTCGTCTTAGTTCATTACACATGACAGAGTGGTTGGTATTTGTAAGGGTCAGAGGAAATTGAGTGTTCTGTAGCCGTTCTTGAAGGTTAACGCGCCCAGTTAGTATTTTTGAAACACCAATTTCAAAGTCGTAGTGAAAGTGTAGTTTCCTACTCGCGTATAATGGCTATTGTTCACTCGTTCGCTCCTACGTCGCTCGTGTCGTAAACATCAACTCGTGAATAATAGCTATCATTTTACGCTCGTTTATGATTTACTATTTCGCTATTTGCCTGCGGTATTTCATTGTTGTCTAAGTTTGGTCTAAGTGCGATCGTCACGTGCACAGATTTACTCTCGTGTACGCCATTCTTTGAACCAGTCTTGCAACAGAGTGAGGTATTTTTGTAATTTGTCTGTTGTTGTGAAGGCATTGTCGTGGGAGGCCAAGAACTCTGTGTCATCGGTAAACAGGGGTGTCGCAGAAACAGGTGGGTCGGCCGTGTATAGTAAATACAGAAGCGGACCGAGAACACTTCCTCGGAACTCCGGCGGCGCCAGGATAGAATGATGTTTATTCTTCCTTTAATTTTAAGTGGAAACATATTCCAGTCAGGTAGGAAGGAATTAGCATGAAAAGGGTGGGGAAATGGAGTTTTGATTTTGTAGAAGTGTCGTTTATGCCATATTCTGTCGAAGGCTTAGACGACATCCAAAAAGGCACCAGAACAATATAATTTCTTCTCTAGAGCTTCATTGAAGACATTAACTATTCTGTGGATTTGTTCAGTAGGTGTATGTTTCATACTGCAGTCGAATTGATAATGTCAGATAACATTGTTTTCTGCTATGTTCTGGAAGAATCTGCTTGGAGATAAGTTTTTCACTTGTTTTGGTCAATGTCGTTAAAATTCTTTGTGTCTCCCGAGCGGCCGGGTACGAGGTTGGAGATTCAGAACCCTGAAACGAGTGTATGTATTCACCGTGTTGGTGTGATATGGTTGATTTCACTTTTCTCTCTCTGAAAATGATCTCATCCATAAGCATTCATCTGTAATTATCATTTACCAACCTATCTTCTTGTATTTATATTTAGCCATTATATGTACCGTAAAGGGCAGTTGGCCTCGGAGCCGCTAGATCCCGGGGTTTCTAGTTGGTCGTCCATCACGTCAGTATCCCACGATGTCTCAAATTCGCTTTCGTTAATTAACTTTCGTTAATTCACGTAGATAACGCGTTCGACTAGTGACGCCGGTTTTGCGGTCGTGACCTTTCAGTAGAACTATCCCAGCATTCGCCTGGATGACCGCACCACAAAACCACAACAACCCTGGTGAGGATGGCCGAATTGAAGCCGGGCCTCTCGAATGTGAAGTCAGCGTTTTGTGCTCGCTCAGTCTATCTTCATGTAGTGAAATGCAAAGGCAAACCTCTACTGTGATCATATACCGAGAAAGAGGGAGGACACAATGGCTTAAGCCTCGCTTTCCTCCGCCTGTACTCGGATATTAATATGACTCTTACCATAGACATGGTTTTGTTCTCGGGGATTATTTGGAAATATTTTTGCTTTAAGAAAATTAGATTTAAAAGTAATAAATACACTAATTAGGCAAACCAATGTTTCATGTTAAAAGAGAAGATGCCTACATGATTGCATTATGCCGGATGAACAATAGTTTCATCTTATTATTTGTGATAGACTATTAAATGTATTTGAATAGCAAAGAAGAAGCGCCCATGCGAATATGAGTGGAAATGAAAATACAAAAGTGGACAACTTTAACAAACTGAAAATTTAATTATTTCATGGAACGAATGCAACAACGCAGAACATCATTATTAGTTAAAATTCCCTGGAGACAATCTGTTCCTTAATGATTCGTTAGTTGAAGTACTTTGTTCCATTACATGTTTTTCTAACATCACCCAATTTACTTCTCGCTCAGGGTGTTACCGTTCCTTCCGTGTCGATTGCTTCTAGGGAAACTAGGAAGTAGGAAATGAAGAGAGGCAACGCAATTAGAAACGGAAAAATTAATTTACTTCCAGTTCACAAAATCACGTACTAAGGAAATCGTAATAGGACAAGGGAGGCTCCCGTCACGAACTGCAGACGTTGACACCGCTATATATGTCTCCATTTTTTCCCTCGTAAATACGCACGCAGTGAGAACGTACCGTTTCTTTTTTTTAGGAAGTGTAAGGAGGCTACAATTAATCGTTTCTTGTATACACAGAGGTGAAATTTCTACAACTTTGTAGTTGGCGCAAATGAATATTCAGGAAGTCCTGATAACAACCCCGATGTACGCCAACCGAATTGAAAGTGTAAGTCGGTATTTGACAGATGATTTATTTCAATAACTATTGGAAACTACCCCCGTGTTTTTTGGCATTTATCAATCATAAATATTTTACTGTGATAGGATTTTACTATGAAGAGGAATTAATTCTGTCTCTAGTATAAAATGGAAATAACTTTTTTTATATCCGGGTGATGCCCTTCCCCCCACTTCATTACACAACCCGATTCTCACCTCCCTGTATCGCCTCGCTCCTCCTCATCCACTCCACTTCGCCTGGATCCGCACCTCCCTCTCCCCCCGCTTCTCACGCTTCTCTCCACACCGTTTAGAAAATTAGGAGAGATACACTGTGGCCGCTTGCTCACCTTCTTCGAGGTATTCTGCATTAAGGAGTGGCGACGCTGGGTGACGTAAATCAGTGGTGTGAAGGTCTGCTACTGGTGGCAGTGGCACGCGTTGTGGCATCGTGCCATGCCTAATTTGTGTATTTATGACTTTTAAATCTTATTTTACATCGGAGCCTCTCTGCGCAACAAGCGTCGGGGAAGGAAACCAATAGTAACCCGTGTCATTTTACAATAGGAATGGAACTGTCTTTGGTGGCAGGGTAATGAACTGCGTGGAGGGGCGATTTCGTCGTGGCATTCGTGTCACGGACTCCCGCTCGTGGCATAGACCGTGAAAACACTGACGTATATTTTTGGAAATATGTTGACGGTAAGATTTCTTTTGTTTGGAGGTCATGTGCGCAACAATAATAAATAATACTACAGAATAAATAAAATATAAATAAAACAGTGTATTGTGTAAACAAATAAACATTTTCTTTATACACTGTAAGAAAAAAGTAGATTACGTTATTCCCAACAAAAGACGCTACTTTTCTGTGCAAACTCCATCTAAATTGCTTTAGCCCTTTCCGAGTCTGACCCGGACAAACACAGACACGCAAACAGAAATTGCCAAAACATTAATTAACGGACGAATTAATGGGTTTGAATGGATCTTATTTTTTATATGCTTGAGTGACAGTAAACCGTTGAACGCAACCAAAACTAAAATAATAGGAATGAGAGTAAGCAAGCAATTACGCGGGAGACGACGGTAACCACAGATAGAAATGATTCATTGATTACTTCGTGTTTCTGGGCGCGTCGACTGCTGTGATCGTTAGTCCCGTAGTGCAGATTTCTAACATATAACGTGGCGGCGTTCTTCCCCAATTGGACGGTGAGATCTGGCGCCGACCTACTCTGTACTCGGCTCGTGGTATTTTCTCCATCCAGTTTTCTCCCCCGGAGATAATGTATATCTTCTATCACCCAAACCGGGATAAGCTCTAAGCTTCCGACTGAACTCCAGACTTGTGTGCTAGTGTAGTCCGTGTAAGTGCAAGGGTGTGTATAAGTAAGGGATGAGGATAGGACAAGAAAGAGGAAGGAAAGATCGCGCATGGTTCGTGGCCGTTTTCGCAGGGTACTGCTTCGGCATTCGTGTGTTATTGATAGGAGAATCCACGGAAAACTACCGAACAGTGCCGTCAGCTGCTAGAATTCTCCTTCATACAGCGGTTGTATTTGACTTAGCCATCTAGCCAGTAAGGATAATTCTGCTTCGTTGGAACTCAAATCCTAGGACCTCCTGGTCAGGGGCATTGTGACATCAGTGATATCAGTTGATGCTCTGAGTCAGCTCAACCTGTACGTGGCAGACGGAAAGGCTGCGGAGAAAAAGGCATTGCCATTTGCAATCGCGAACGAAAAGTGATGGTTGACGTAACAAAAGTTACCCTCTCTCTGTCTCGTTACGTGAAGATTGAATTCCGGGACCTGTCACCAAGAGAATTTGATTTATTTCTCATGTCATAAGTATAAAATTTTTCCATACAACATACATGTCACTAGAAATGTCTATTTTTATTGTAATAAACATCCA
Organism: Acheta domesticus; assembly: GCA_031308135.1. Classification (NCBI taxonomy): domain Eukaryota; kingdom Metazoa; phylum Arthropoda; class Insecta; order Orthoptera; family Gryllidae; genus Acheta; species Acheta domesticus. Next base: position 73,461,215 of record JAHLJT010000631.1, read on the forward strand.
TTAACAATGAATGCTAATTTAATACTGGATGATTCCAAATTGTTTCGTGCTCGCGTGGTGGGGCTATAGCTATTCAAGACGTAATTTCTGTAAAACAAAATAATAGGAAATCTTCGTAAATAATTGGAAATCATTCAAAATATTAGTTGGTTTTCAAATTATCAAAGATAGTTTGTATTGTCAAAACACATTGTCACTCCTGGTTATAAAACACTGCCTCATGATTCAATGCTTTGCCCAAATTAATATACTAAAATTTGTTGCCGCACGATAAAATATGCATTAACAACGTGGGCTACGTAAAGGCGGCTCCACACATTCGTTATTTGGCGAACAGCGAGCTACCGCTCGCCGAATCCTAAGTAGTGTGGATGGGTCGCTTACTATTTGCCGCGTGACGAACATTCGGTGCTCGTCCTACCCACCGCGTGTCGGTCTTTTGGACACATCAGAGGGAGCGAACATTCGCCGAACACATCAGCTGCTCGAGATCGGGCGAGCAGTAGCTCGCTGCTCGGCGAATGCCAAATGTGTGGTGCCACCTTAAGATACCACGCGCATGATAATGCGGTCATACTGGAACTGTGAGTGTCGTGCATTCAGCGCTGTGAGCGTCACTTTCGTCATATTCTCTAGGTTCGTTGCTTTCCTAAGGGAAGGGCTTCCCTTTCGTTTCGCCGAACTGGCTGCCTCTGGTTGTGTGCATTGAAATTTTGTCATCGTAGGGCGCATTATTTTTCTTCGCTAAAAGGAATGTTCTTTCAATTCCGCCACAACAAAATATCTCACCCGACTTATCGTATCTTGACGCAGCCGACTTTCAATGGCCTGAAATTTAATTTCGATTTACCCTATATTGTGTAACTCATGTAACATACATCATTTTGTACAAATCATTTCATTTTACGGGCTTTGTAAATTCATAATTTATAATTCATAATTATTTCTTCATAATTCAAATGAAATAATACTTCTTAGTCAGTGTATAAAAAAAGGTTACATATTCAAACAAGTACCAACCCATCCCGGAAGGACTGTATGCAAATTCGAAGCTTACAGAGTACGCTAGAATCCGGAAATTCAGGGTCAAATACAAAAAAGGTGGTAACAGCAAACGGCGAGGCCGATGGCGACGGAACGCCATGGAGATGTGGTCGGCGATGCGGTCAACGACGGAGGCGGCTGCGGCAGGACTTTGGGAATGCAACCGTGGGAACGGCGCCATGTGGACGCATGCCCGAGGGACAACGGCTCCGCTGCGTTTCCAGGTTAATCTGAGCCGCAGGACGGCCGGATCCGTCACGCATCGGGGCTGCCGCCGCGGCCTCCCGCACAAAATTCTCCGCCACCCGTGACGCCATGACCTCGCTCAATTTCGGACCGTTATCGTGTGGTAGAAGGGACGGGAAAGTGGAGTGGCCGACATGGATTTGGAACAATATTTGCCTCTACATATTTTACGTAGGAAAATTAATTTTCAAAGACAGACTATACTTTAAGATATCAATAAAAGAAACTATTCTTATTACCTTTATATTACCTATTTTTGTCAAGCAAGTTAGCGACAACAAAACTAGTTTTTAATGAAAATGATTTTCATTTATGTTTTTAAACTCTCTATTTTCCTGAAATTGTCAGGCTAACTTTTTATGAAGTTAGCGAATTATTGCTTTTGATATTAGTTTTAGAGCAATAAATTCTTGATTTTCGCAACAAATTCGCAACAAAAACACAATTTTTAGATAATTTTCAATTGTTTTCGAGAACTTTACTTGAAAGTTGACAAATTAAGAGTATGTACTCCGTATGCTTTGACTAATATTTCCTAGCAAAGCAATGCAACATACGTATTGGGCTAGAGAAGAATGGAGACCTTGGAGTATGGGAATAGATGTTGAGATCAGTCTAAACTATAATGGGGGGGAGTGTAATATTGGCGAATGAGAAGAAATCGTGATACTTGTTTACGGAATGAATCATCACTGAAAGCGTAGACTATTCTCCGGCGTTCTCTAGGGTCGTAGGTATTCTATAGCGTTATGTTTCCAGGAGAAAGCGATTACAACCCGAGTGTTAGTATCACATGTTAGCAATAGCAAAATTTTGTTCGCTATTCAACGCCATCTCATGGAGTCATCCAAATTGCCAAAAAAACCCACGGGGGCGGCTAAATATTTAAATGATTCATTTGTTTCCTTTTATCATTTCCACCACAGATAAACTCATTTTATGTCGCGATTCAGCCAATGATATATTAATTCATAACTTTCAATATACATTTCAATAATTGGCTTCTGCACAATATTAATCTGTCACAAAATATTAACCACTCCAAAAGATTATCTTAAGTATTATTATAATGAGTATAATAATAATAAACAAACCGGATACAGTCATCCGGGATTTGGAGAACAAATCGTGTTTACTTGTCGATTGCTGTACCTTGCGATCAAAACGTCGTTACCAAGGAGGCAGAGAAACGTCTTAAATACAAGAGTTTGGAAATCGAGATCAGCCGAATGTGGGGAGTAAAAGCACAGGTCGTCCCGATAGTTATCGGAGCTCTGGGATTTGTTCCGCAAAATTTGTGTAAGAACTTGTCTAAACTCCCAGGTAATTCAAAAGACTGGGAAGTGCAAGAAATCGCTTTATTTGGAACAGCCCACATTTTGCGCAAAGTATTGTAGAGGCACCGACAGTCCCTAGATCTACTCCTTAGGGAGCTGGTTGCAACCTGGAGTATATTTTATATTCAGCCGACACATAACATCCTTAGTCGTGATTTAGAGGAATAATAATAATAATAATAATAATAATAATAATAATAATAATAATAATAAAAATAAAAATAAAAATAAAAATAAAAATAAAAATAAAGGAAGTAGGGCCTACATTTATTTGTATCCTCTGCAAATCACAAACATTTGGCATTTTAAAATTTACATGTAATATTAACATTGCCTAAAATAATTATGCTCTCGAAATGTTTATATTAAACTTGTAAATTCTCATTATAACACTCCTGACACAAAATAATTGTTAACATGAATGCCATTTTTCAATGCACTTGAATTGTGAAATGGACCTCTTGTGAAAGAAACCTCCGCATAAAGTTTAATATACTAGTATTATGAAATTACATTTTTTAAAAAAGTATTCTTGGACCAAAATTGAAAAATATAAAAAGGTGTATCGCAAACTCCAGACAATCTTCATTTTTTAAACGGAATAATACATGAAAAGTAAACAGATATACAAGGTTGGATTATTACCGAGTTGAAAACGAATTTATTTAAGATTCCCTGGTCACTTCAATTCTCGTAAATATTGGAAACAGTGGGAAAAGAAGGAACAACATATCTAAGAACAACTTACGTTATAATTACAAAAGAAGTGGAGATGGCGAGGTTTCGAAAAGTTATAAGCAGCGGAAAATGGCCACAATTAGTCTAATTTTCAATTGAGAAGAATTTTTAGTCTTAAAAGTGAGCTACGTTCTGATTCCTTTGTCTCTCCTTGACAAATTTGTCGAAATTTTCCAGCTTTCTACGATGCGGTCTGCAGGCCATTCCACCGTGCTTCATTTCTCTCGAATCCGGCTCCAGCGCAGTTGCACGGCGGAACGGAAAGCGCACTTCCATTGTTCTCACCGATCGCGGCGCCATCGAGCGGAAAGAGCGTAAATTAGAGCGCGCGATTGTTGCCGATCCGGACGTGCGCTGCCTTCCTTTGTAATGCGAAACCGTCCTATTCCCCTGCAAATGTGGGACAAATAGAACTGGCTCCTTGAATAGTATTCCACCCGCTGCACTCTGCTAACGGTAAAATGGATTGCGTGCAAAAATTACGTACCTTCTTACTTCACGCTGGAGGGATGGTCGCTTTCTCTTAATTTTAATTTGAGAGCATCTTCCATCTCAGGTACATGGATTTGTAAGTTTTGCTGACCAACGGAGTGAAATTATTTTTTTTTACATTGTAAGCAGTTTCAATGGAGAAATTGGGATTGTGTTGAAAAACCTCTTTCTTAAGAGATATTTTAAGCAGTGTGATGTAAGCAAGACATACTGTGACTGAATGGCTTGGTCATTGAACTTTCTCTTATGTTAAAATGCAATGTAGTTACCACTATTCTATGTGTTCAGTTAGGATAGAGCAATGCATGAAAACTGTACTTACTAAGCTTAAACAAAACTCGTTTTAGATAGTTGTACTAATATTACAAATTGTCTTTGAGATGCTTTCTAAAGTATCCTTTGTACTAGGCAGAAAAGTTGATAGCCATTAATGTGAAGATAAAAAATTCTAAGCATTATTTACACTTGCGTTTGGATTGCATATAAAGCACACAAGAAATAAGAGGCGTGTGTGTTGTGCAAGTAGCCTTGAATATATTGAACGACATTTGCTAATACGAACATATCGTACATATCGCAGTGCATCAATAATTTTGAGCACACCATAGAATAAGATGGAAAAAGTTTAAAAAATATTCTAAACACCTTCTTTAAAATATTATTTTCGCAGTATGTGTACCGCAGGTTTGTACTCCACCTAAGTTAAAAGACCACGACTTTAAATACAACTTATCATTAATGAAGAGAGAATCATTAGAGAACAGGGGTTTTGAAAGTAAATGGAAGATATCTAATCCAATGTAAAAACTAGTATATTCGTTTCGTGCTGATTCGTGATGATTAATTTATCAGGGCCGAATCGTCGGTCATATGAATTAGAAAAACCACTGGGATATAAACTCAAGAACCTTATTAGTGAAATATTATTGACGTTTCTGCCGTAAGTATTGTATCTCAACAAACATGATAATTTCTTCGTAAGCTCAAAGAAGTCAGTCGCGAAGATAAAGAGTCGGAAAGGACTGCCTGAACGAGGAGCGGAGGAAACGGGACGCGCCGTGTCGGGTAATCGACGTTTTCGCGGCGTCAGTATCTGCTTTTGAACATTTTTATGCCGCCTGCGGATCGTAAAAGAGAAAAGCAAACGTCGGAGCTTCTTCGGCCGCTTGCAGCCGCCGCCGCCGCCGCCGCCGCCGCCGTCGCCGCCCGCCCACCGACGAAACGGCGCGGCGCGTGCGGCGGTGCGGCGTTCCGCAACCCCAGCCCCCGCCCCGCCATCGTCCACCGAGGAACGGCGGCGGCGTTTCAAAACATCACAGCCACCGCTGCCGCGGACAGGGTTGCCGGATTGGGGAATTTTGTCCCCCAAATGAAGAGATTTTTTGTGGTGGGGAAAGAATGGTGAACATAAATGGACGGGAAATGTTTGGGGATAGTCCAAGATGGAAATATTATTCTCTCAATAAATATGAATTAAAAATCAACTTGATACATAAAAATAAGAGTTTCTCTCTTATTTTTAGATCTCAAAAAGAGAAAAATAAGCGACAAGCGAGGACAAAGAAAAACATGAGAAAAACAAAGATAATGCAGGGCTTCGAACAGCTCAAAGGACATTCATTGGTTGATTTGAATTATTTGAAGTAAAGAGGAGAGGCAATGGAATCGTTAGGGACAGCCAAGGTGTTCGGTTCATAATTTGGAGAATATGTTTCGTTTCAAAGTTGGGGAATTTTGTTTCATTGAAGAGGTTTTTTGGGGAAATTCCGTAGTGGGGGTGGGGAAAGAGCTCACAATAGATCTGGCAACCCTGGCCGCGCTCTCTCTACGTTATTTTCTTTATATTGTCTTAGGCTAATTTCTAAATACGATTACATTTTTCTTTTGCTTATTTCTTATAATTTTTTTATTACAAAAGGTTTGTTGAAGATAACGTTTCTGGATGGTAATGCATAGAATCTATAATCCATCATGATCTATGATGTGCTGGCTGATGAGATCGGGCAGCGACCCACCTGTCGGCTAGCGAGCTTTTCCGCAACGAGGTATCTCCCATTAGAAGGGTACCGCTCCAGCCGGGACAAGCTCCAAGCTCCCGACCTGCAAGTGTGGTAGTGTAGTGCATTTTAGTCAAGTGGGTGTAAGTATGGGGTCAGGATAGGACAAGAAAGGAGAATGAAAGATCGCGCGCGGTCAGTAGCCCGTTTTTTAGGGTATTTGCTCGGGAATTCGCCTCGTATTGATCGGAGAAACCATAAAAAACTACCGATTAGAGCAGCCGGCCGCGAGAATTCTCCTCCACCGGGATTTGAAAAAAACAAAGAAACACGTACAAGATAATTTTTATTGCCAATCTCTGAGGATTTATGATATCGTCGAAACAGTGAAACTATGGGATACGTGTGGGAGAAGTATAACCTGCACACATGTTCTTGAGTTCAATCCCTAACCCTCCTTTTTACTACTCATAGATGGATGATTATGTATCATGGTACTAACGAGCGTAGTTGCATTTGAAAACTAGAAAGTTTCGATTCCGGGTAATATTCATGAAAAACATATTCACAATGGTAAATAAACTACAGTTTGATTTAATAGTATTGCTTAAAATAGCAAAGATGTGTAACCGCTAAAGCCGTTTACAGCAAGAAAATATCAGTTTTTTTTGTAAACGCGTCCTGTTATTTTAAGATCTAGTAGTTACAACACTAACCGAGAGAGAACGCCAGGCGACGTACATAGTTTTAAAATAAGCTAACAGGAGCGCTTATCACCAGTACTAGAAGCGTTATAACGAAATCGGCCAGCGGAACGACGAAATCGACCAATGAGAATAAAGCAAACGAATATTGGAGAATTTAGAACAAGAAGAGACCAACTCGGCCATTTTACCGAAAGTCAGCGGAACGAGAAGGTGCTCTGAACTACTCTGGACAAACTTTGGATCGACGGACCACGCCAGTTCAAGATTTCGACAGTACACAAGCTTTTAGAAAAGGTAACTCATCTTATTATTATGATAATTTATTCATGAGAGGGAATAAATAAAATACATGAAACGTGGATAATTTTTAAAAAAAGAAGAATACTTAACAAGAGTGATGCTATGAATTGAAACGAAAAGAATGTAACGAGTAGCTAATTGAAATAGAAATGTTACAAGCAATGTGTGATTTATTGCAGCTTTTTTGTATAAGAATACTTGAACCAGCTCGAATAAAATTCGATCATTAGACGTTACTGCAACGCCGACGCCAACGACGCGAGTCCCGAGGAGAACGGTGCAGTCAACGGGATCTTCTCGTGTTCGGGTTCCTTTCCGAACGACCCTGAAAAACTTCAAGGCTTCGCACGTCGCGGGAGACATCGTGAGTTCGGCAAACCCTTTTCAAGTTAACGGCAGAAACGTGGGCCAGATGTAGAACGATTTTAGTATCATATTTCACTAGATGGTTAACAGTAATATTGCTTGACTTTATTCATGAGTTTTTGAATACATATCCGTGTGCCAAATCGAATTACAGTTTCGTTACTGGACGCAGAATATTTAAAAAGTGTTACTGGAAAATAAATTCAGAAGTAGAGATAGACAATTATTCAATTGATTGACATATTGTGTCGGATGCAAAGTTCAACTGTGTAGCATTTAACTAACATTTTGTTTTTTTTTAAGTCTGAAATCTCATAAGAGTAAATTAATTTAACTTGCTTAGTGTTGGTAAGATTAGACATTGTAATAACGATAACAGTTGTGCATTCTAATTGAATCAAGTGAATTTGTTAGAACAAGTAGAAGATTAATATTTTTTTTGAATAGAACATGGTATTGATATATCGAGTTATGTTATACACGAATGGTAATTTCAGGTACAACATTTTGAGTGTGTATTATTCTGTGTGTATTTCAGGAAATGTGTGTAGAGATAATCGTGTATTAGTTATGTATTATTGGAATTCCGATTCTTGAATCCATTCTTTTGAATTTAATTGGAAGATTTCAAGGGTTTATTTGCCAATTAGATTTTTCTTACATGTTGTAACAATTTTTGGTTTTTTTTGCATATCAGATTCAAACAGGACATTAATAGTCAATTCATGTTATGTTGATGTACTAATTTTCAGTACAGAATATATTGTTTGTTGTTATTTTCGTAAAACATACGACAAAAGGTTCTTAATCTATCCCAGTGTACTAAATCTTGAACCCTTTCCTTGGAAAGAATGTCTGCTAGGACCTTCTTATATGAGTGCGTTGTGGCTTAACTTTATTAAAGCCACAACAACGAGTAACAAGGGAGAATTACTCGAGTCACCCGTCTCCTCCCATACGCGAGGTAATTTTACCCCAATTGTTGGACCAGGCGCTAGGTGGTTGGTTACTGCCTCCACCCATCGTGCCATCGCCCGACATTGGGAGGGAGACAAAAAGGAAAGGTGGTGACAGATGGTCCAAGAAGTGTCAGGAAAAAAAGCTGCCAATTGAATAGAAAAAGTATCATTATCGAACAACGCAATAAAGGGAAGAAACAGCGTTATCAAGCGTCAGTAAAGCGAATAAGCTCAAGACCATGATATTAGGTTTCATAAAAAAGTAAAGCATACATCCAATTTCTTATATTTTTGATGAATTCTTGAGTTAATAACGAATCGAATGAAATACGTCGTAACCTTCAGGATCTCTGGTTCTCTCACGATTTTCCCTAATTACTAGAGTTATAAAGAAGTGGGAATATTTTCATTATATTTTCTTTAGATGAAACTTCCATAACTTACAGTTGGCCCAAAATAGCTTCTTCTGCCGCAGAGAGTAAAGAAACGCTGTTCTTAAGATGCTTATCATTGGATGTGAATATTGCATACGTAAGGTGTGAGTGCGTGAAATGAAGATTATCGCAGTGTTTCCGTTTCCGTTCTATATTTCTTGTCCATTTCGCGCTCAGAATAAACAGGCGATAACAGTGTTTAATTTCCCAGGCGAAAGTGAAAAGGATGCTGACATAACTGCGGATATGTTAACCAGATCGGATGACCGGCGTGTTCTTAATCCTAAGGATCCATCTGCATTACATTTCAAGCAATACAAGCAGCAATTATAGAATACAGAGTCAACATTAATGAAATGTAGTTTGTCCAGAGTAGTAACAATTTATCTCAAAACTCATTGTGGAAATTATAACTCCACATCCTGGATATAATAACCCCAAAACTTAAAAAATATTTCTAATTGGGACCATTTATGTTATTAACCTCCGTATAAATTCCGTGATTCAAGGATATTAGTTTGTAGGGGGAAATTGTGCAGTAATGTATATGAAAAATGTGTATTAAAATATACATGTTTATAAAAATAATAATAGGTATTATATTTAAATGTAAGGGATGTTGATTTCTTATTCCAATTCGGAAAAATACGCGTTGACTTTTTATTTTAGGAGTTAAATGTATTGTATACATTCCAAATATACACGTAGCATAAGGTAAAATAAACTATGCACTAGACTGTGCATATTTCAAGTGCATATTTTCCGAACATTTGTAACATATTTGCATGCATATTTTCACATGTTTTTACACATAAATACGCATCTTACTTATGATGTTATGAACATGTTTCGTCTTTAGTCTCACAATGAAATTAATTTTGTATTGTTCCATTGGGAAGCAAACTGATTTGACGGAAATAGCGGTATTAACACAAAATTTATCAAAGTAGCCACGCAATAATATTTCCGGTCACACTTGATAAATGGTATTGTTTCCTATTTAGAGAAAAATCTTAGCGCATAAACCGATCACCTCCCACTTGCTGTCTCCTATTCCACCGCCATTGTCCATCACCAAAACTACCTATTGTTCATTGCCTGCTTCTACTTTTTACCCATTGGCCAGCATCTATTGACCGTACATCATCATTCATCCACATCAGTCATACAACTCAACGTCACTAATTTCATTCATAACTCTTCGCAAACCGTTATTCGGTAAAAGTATGTTCTTGTTTGTCCAAAAAAGATTTTCGTTTGCCCAGGCACAGACGATTGATTGATTGTTAGTGATTCCGGGCGCGTCAACGGCTATTATTTTCCCGCACGTGTAGTGCATACTTTCTCGTCGGAAGATGGCGATGGTCTTCCCACGCTGGTTGTTGAGATACGACGACAAACAACCGTCGGAAAGTGGGGTTTTGCTAAACCGGGTATCTCCACCAGCAGGGCACCGTCCCAGCCGGGTCAAGCTCTACGCTCCCGACCGGGCTCCCGGCATGTGTAGTAGTGTAGTGAATGTTGATCTAAATGTGTTTAAGAAAGGGGCGAGGATAGGACAAAGAAGAGGAAGGAAAGATCGCGCCCGGTCCGTGGCCCGTTTGTCAGGGTACTGCTCCGGCATTCGCGTGGAGTTGATCGGAGAAACTACGAAAAACAACCAATCAGAGCAGCCAACCGCCAGAATTCTCTTCCAGACAGCGCCTGAATTCGACCACAACTGATATGGTAGTTTCGAAACTTCTGCCATTGTCGGGACTCGAACCTCGGACCTCCCGGTCAGAGGAACTGCAGTGACATCAACTGATGTCCTGCAGTGACATCAACTGATGATGAGCCACCTCTCCCGGCTTCAGGCGCAGAAGCGGATTTACAGGGGAAAGCGTGTATTCATCACTTCCTGCAGCGCAGCGTCCGTTCCCTCATTCGCCGTGGCCATTGCCCACTCCATCAGAAGCAGAGCGGGCATCTGAGCGGGCTCCGTATCTGGGCGATCGCCGAGAGCGGAACTGGAGCGCTGGAAAGGCCGCGCAGAGCAGAGGCTGCCGCTCCTGCGCGGTTTCTCTTCCGCCCGCGCAACGCCGCCTCAACTAGCGATGGCAAAAGCACATCCATGTTAACAAAACATCGATATTTTCGAGCAGAAACATGGATGTTGTAACATCGATGGTTGTTTTCGATGTTTTCTTCAGATCGATATTTTCGAGCAGAAACATGGATGATATAACATCGATGGTTTGCTTTCGATGTTTTCCTCAGATCGGTATATTTGTCCAGAAACATTGATGTTTTCCAAAAAAAAATTCTCATGATATGTAAATAATATTTCCAGTATCTATTTTATTTGTGGGTTGTCGATCCCCAGGTGGCAGGAAACCGTTCGCTATTCGCAATCTACCTCCAATGTTGTTACCTTTTTGATTATTTTGTTCGTTGTAATATCGTTAAACTGCAATTTGAACCTTGCTGATATAGAACGTTGATTAGAAAATGAAGATGGCAGTCAAATGTAATGTATAGAATACATTTTAAATTAATATTGACGTGATATTTATCACATGAGAACCAGAACATTTTACTTCGAAATGTTTCATCGTACTTAAAACATCGATATTTTAAGCATGCATGTTTTTGTTGATACTTTCATCGACATCAAAAACCTTTTGGTTACGTATCGAAGTCTCGTTGTATCGATGTTTTGCTCAGATTTACCAACACTAGTCTCCTAGCGTACTTCGCCAACCAATTTACCAACACTAGCCTTCTAGCGTACTTCGCCAACCAATTCGCCAATCACCGCCTTCGCCCGCACCGCCGCCGCCTCCGTTTTTCATCACGGTTTTCTCCCAGGGCTTCACCGCCTCCGCCCTCGTCGTCTCTGCCCGCGCCGCCGCCTTCGCCCAAGCCGCTGTCTTCGCCAGCACTTCCGCACTTCAACTGATGTCACTGCAGTACCTACCAACTGGAGGTTCTAGGTTCGAGTCCCGACGGTGGCAGGATTTTCGAAACTAGCTAGATAGCTGGGTCGAGTTCAGTCTCTGTCTGGAGGAGAATTCTAACGGCCGCCTCTTCTGATCGGTAGTGTTTCGTGGTTTCTCCGATCAACATCAGACGAATTCCGGAGCATTAACACAACAGAAGGGCTACTGACCTCGCGCGATCTTAATTTCCTCTTCCTTATCCTACCCGCACCTCAGTTACACTCTTACTCTTACGTACACTACACTACCACAGATGCCGGGAGCTTTGAGATGGACCCCGGCTGGGGCGGTGCTCCGCTAGCAGGAGATACCTGGTTCAGGGAAACCGTGTTAGTCGACAGGTAGGTCGGCTCTGTATCTCGTCATCCATAGGGAAAGATCGCAGCTACAACACGAGCAAAACATACGTACTACACTTACAGGACTAATGATCTTCGACGCGCCCGGAATCACTGATTAATCAACCAACCATTTCCCGTATCACTACCACCACCACCACCACCACCACCACCACCACCTGTCTGTTGAGACCTGTTTCAACAGTTTTGGGGGCCCTTGAGCCTACATTAATTTGGGAGCCCCCTTCTCTTACTTTCACCGATCACTTTCACCCCCCTCAATTTAAAGACAAATTTTGTTAAAAAAACCAAACTTCTCAACACTTGGTGACATTCTCACATCAACCAGCAACATTCCATGTTATAAATATTATCCAATGATGTGCGATTATGCCACTTTTTTGCGAATAATTTAATCATGCATCATTTTTTATACTTTATTTTATTTTTGGAAAAATTTAGTATTACATTGTTTTAAAGATTGATCGGGGGGGCCTTGAACATTGGGGGTCCTGGGTCCAGGCCCTTCGGGACCGTACGTTAACACGGGCCAGCGTCTGCCTCCGCCCTCGTTCACACCGCGCCGTCCCGCGTCCTGCGCTGGCTCCGGCCTCGTTCTCGCTGGCGCTGGCGGTGTCGCCGACCTCGCGGCGCTGCGCGATTAGGCGAGCTCAATAAGCACGCGGCGCGGCGCCGCCTCCCGCACTCGAGCGCGCCCGCCTCGCGACCGCGAATCGATGAAGGGAGGCACTCGCTTCTCGGAGCCGCGCCGACCTACATTCGAATCGAGAATTGCTCTTCATGCACACAAACTATTATTTAGAGCTGAGAGTTCTCATAGAACCCGTGTAGCTCTTGTATTGGAGGTAGCTTCTCTCTAAAATCAGTTGTCTTGTTAATAGCGGTGAGTTTTTTTTAAAGAATAAATTCTAATTTGAATATTCCTAATATTGAAACTAGAATTATAGAATTAGATTTACAATAAAGAACCGAAATAATACTTGTTTTTATAAACATGAAATTCAATGTAATTTTTTTCCAATATGGGAAATGTTTGTTTTATTTCATTGCTTGTTACACGCCGCATTGTAAATATCGTCAGACTTGAAATATAGCGATACAAACAGCAACGCATATTACTGCTTTCAACATCGAGACTGTCTTCTTGCCTGTCGCTACATGCGTTGTTGAGTAATGAACCACCTTTAGTAGGACGCTTTGGAACGCGTTATTAAGGCAGACTGATAAGCTCGAAATGCTTTACAGCTGTTTATTCCTAAGTGAATGTCCATTACAATTTGTTCTTGAATGACAGTAAAACAGTTATTTTTTAACAAAAAGTATTAGATTATTAGTGTTGATTATTATCAAAATGTCTATAATTAATCTCGTATTGTTTTAATATGCTGAGGAAAGGAAAAAAAAGTGCTTATCACACAATCGACCAACTGAGACAGCAGGTTATAAGACACAATCGACCAACTGAGACAGCAGGTTATAAGACAATATGTAATTAAATAAATATATTTGTCAATTTATAATAAAGTGAGAAACGGAATAAACGATTACACGCATCACGAAAACAATATGAACAATTTCTCTGCCTTTTTCAGACGACGTTCATGTCAGTCTCTAAAAAGGAAGTGCCATAACTAAAACAACATGTCACCCATTACTCTCACGGCTGTAAGTCAAGTATGGTTAAAAATCTGAATGAACAACCACTTCTGATGCTGTTTTTTAAAATTTAGTTGAACAGAACTGTTTAGTTTAAGCTGTATTCAAATACATTTCCTTCCTTCGGAGAAGTTCTACTTCATTGAAACAAATTAACCTAATTTAATGGCGCATGTAATATTTAGTAGTTTATGCGTCAGGGGAAAATCTTCAGGACTAATTCAAATAATCGAAGAACCCCTATTTCTTTTTTATCCCGGAGTTTTGGTTGCTCGAGTACGAAGAATGCCTTTTTCATCGTTTCCTCCGAACACTTTAAAACTCTTTTTTGCTACGTGAAAAGAACTCAAATATTCTCTGGCGTGAAAGTGTGACAATTTGGGGTAAAATTGAATGCTAATTTCTCCTATTGTTGAAATTGGGGCGAACAGTTTTCCTCCAAGGCTGTAGAGTGAATTGACCTTCATGCGTAAATATCGATTTGAATCATTGAATACGACATCAGAAATAGTTTCCCTACATAAATTCCCTACATAATAAATTACTTTACTTCGAAGAAGTTTTATAAAACAGCGTGAGTGCGGAAGCGATAGTGGAGGTAGTAACTTTGTCGTGAGTCCGAGGGACAGAAAGCCCTCGCCAGAGGAGCCCGGATTTGTTTCTGACTAATGGATTGCACAGGCACAAAAAAAGTCAGACCCAAAGACTTCAAACATGTTTCTCTAAGAATTTCGACGTACTGAATCCGAATCTAAAGCCAGAATTGCGCCCCCACTCTACAGGTACTTTTTTTGCGAAAAAACATGGTGAAATTGTATCTTTTGTTTTCGGGGGTTGTCAAACCCAAAGACTTGACACATGTTTCACCGGCCTCCGGAATGTGTGGTAGTTCATGTGTAATTCATGTAAGTGTGAGTGTGTAAGCAAGGTGTACGGTTGGGACAAGGAAGGTCGCTCGCAGTCTCTGGCCCATTTATTATGGTACTGCTCCGGCATTCGTCTGGTGTTGATTGGAGAACCCACAAAAATTTGAATGGATCAGAGCAGTGAGCCACTAGATTTCTCTCCCAGAAGGCGGCCTCAGCCCCGGATTTGAGTGGGATCCGTCGGGTATCGACGGGGATAAGTGCTTCCTCGACCACTTGGTGTCAAAATGTGTTGGATATAAAACGGCATCTGAATATTTGAATTGAACGTTTTCGCATCATGTATGAGTTTTTCGTTTTACATCCACAATAAGACGTCTTTTCATTTGGCGGTGAGATAATACTTATAAAGGCTACCCGAAATGTTAAATTGTTTATTTATACAACATTTTTGCGTTAGTGGGTGATTAAGAATCGATCGTTTCTCCTAGTGTTAAATTACATTGTGATTTAGGTGAGTGGTTCAAGTTTATATTATTTGCATCGTGACAGACAATAGGCACATTTAAGAAAGTGTACGTTGCAAGATGACTTATTACGTTGAAGATTTTCCAGCAGTGGTGGTTCCCCAGAGGAGAGAAGGGAGGAAACTCCCCCTCCTTCTTTTGTTCTGAATGTAATTATCAAATAAAATATTTTCTTTGACGATTGAAGGAATACATATCATTTTGTAGGTGATGGCTGAGATGACTTACTTTAGTCGAGTTTTAAACAACGCGCGCTTTCAAAGGATGCAACTAAGATTCGGAATTTCTTTCAGAACGATTGATTCATTGATTGATTAATGATTCGTAAACGGCTAAGGTCATTAGTCCCGTAAATGTAACGCATGTACTTTCCCCTGGAGGTGGCAGTTATCTTCCCCCTCCCGCTGGATGGAGAGATCCGGCGCCGGCCTTCCGACGACTAGTGGGGTTTCACCAACCAGGTATCTCCCACCAGCGGGGTCCCCAGTCGGAACAAGCTCTAAGCTCCCGACCGGTCATCCGGCATGGGTGTTGTGCATGTTTGTGTAAGTGTGTGTAAGGGGAGAGGATAGGATAAAGAGGAGGTAGGAAAAATCACTCGCGGTTCGTGGACCATTTGTTAGGGTACTGCTCCAGCATTTGTCTAGTGTTGATCGGAGAAACCACGATACTGATCAGAGCAGCCAGCCGCTATAATTCTCCTCCAGATAGTGACTGAATTCGCCCAAGCTCAGAAGCTAGTGTCGAAAATCCTGCCACTGTCGGAAATCGAACCCTAGGACCTCATAGTCGGAGGCTGAGAGTGCAAGTCACATCTCCCAGCAATGTGACTAACGCACGGTTGAGTTTACATTTAAGCAAAAAAAATGTAAATGTTGAGCGCGGCAGGGTACTAGGCGCACAATGTTTTCGCCCCGACATAACGTATTTGTAAGATTTAACAATACGCATGAAATTTCCTCTCTCAACAGTTTTGAATGCAATAGCAAGGGACTTTCACGTTTGACTAATAACCTTCGACGGGCACACAATAAATGGCGCCGCGGACCGCCAGTTGGTCAACCCCAACGTTCAGTAAACCATCGTTAACACAAACTCGCTTAAGGCGAACACTAGGTTAACACGAACAAAATTTCGGTCCCGTCAGCGACGTACATGATCTTATAGGAAGGTTTATCGGTAAACGCGAATTTCGTTTAGCATGAATTACGAACAACTTTTTAGTCCGTTGCGTCATTATATTTTTTCATGTAACCTGCAGTTTGAAAGTTCCTACCTTTATTTTTATTTTTGTCTCTCTGTAAGCCGTCGCAGGGTTGCGACAAGAAAGAGACGAGAAGACACAAAGTTTATTCCCAAAATATGGAGGAACATCTATGCATACCACCACCCACAGGAATTCTATGTCCACTAAGCCGCTACAGCCTTGACCCAACCTAGAACTGACTTGTTTGAAACACGCGTGAACTTCATACTGAAGGAGGCTTCATCTCGTGACATGAGTCTGAGTCAACACGAAGTCTACTTGTGGGGAAATAACAATCCGCTGCCTAAAAGACGTCTGCCACCAACCTGCGCGTCAGTAATACATAAAGAAATCCCATCCTATCCTATCCTATCCTATCAGAGATTCTCACCAGAAAAAAAACTGTGAGTACATTTTTTTCACGTTGCAGTACAGTAATTTCCTTCTCGTGTGCATTTTCTGTGTTATTGTCACAAACTCACATAGGATTGATATACTGTACCTGATAACCCTGTTGATGTAGGAGAATATTCATGTGCTATAGTGTTTCTATGACGACATACAAAATATTGTACAGTAATACGTATGTCCTTATATAAAGTAAGTGATTAGTGTGTAGAAAAAACTGTTTTCCAAAATAAAATTTGACTCCCTTGTTATCACGAACTTTTTTTAACATAAAGTCTTTATTTTTTGGCCCCTTGGGATTCTTGTTTACGAGCGTCACGGGACGTGAGCGATGTCACACGAGTCAGAACTTCGAGAGAGTTGCTGGCGCGCGTTGTAATCTCACAACATGAGTTGACGGAAGTCCATGTGGACGGGTAAACCGAACCGATAGCTCTTTCTCTTTTACCACGTTCCCTGTAGACGAATGTAATATATTTTTTTATTTCATTTAGAGTAAATGTTTTTATCTATGACATTTTCACCTTCAAAATTACTTCATTACCTACGAAAGGGCAAGTCAACATTGTGACTCGTTCTGTTGTTGTTTTTCATCTTAGCAATTTCACCGTAACCTTCACATTGAACCAGTAATGAATGATTGTGGTGTAATAAAATAATTATAAGCTTTTCAAATAAATTGTCATTTCACTGCTAGTATATTTTCTATTGTCACATTTCCCGTGGTTGTTCACGATCAACTGGTTAAATTGGCGTATGCGGCGTATGTGTTCTAGAGTGACATCCGTCTTTATCCGTAAGGTGGCATTCACAGTTCACGCATGTTGTAGATTATCGTGTATTGACAAACCCTGTCGGATAGTTTGGTAAGTCCTATTAGCGAGTCCAATTAGCGATAATGGTGTGTCGCAGGGCGTCGCAGGTTGTCTTTCATTGTGAAGGACACATGGAAACAATGTCGATCCCTCCACGATGCCCCTCAACATTTGCATGAAGACAAACAACACAACACAAACTTCAGGCCGATAACGTAGCAAGATGCATGAACTGCAACGGAATAGTTTGCGAAACCATATGATAGACAAGCAAATGAGAGCATGCTAATGAAAAATGTAAATTTACGATGAACTAACGAATTAAATGGAAATGGGGTTGCAAACGATTAATACTCATAAAGCTAAAGTGCTACTATTTTCTCAAAAGTTTCCATTAAATACTTATTTGCATTTCTTAGAGAAAGTCAGGATTTGACATTTTAGTTGAATAGCTTTGAATAATCATAATTAGCGGTTTATAAGTATTTTGTGGTTTTGAAAGTTGTCAAATTTCATTTCATAGAAACATCGGTTTGACCGTTTCCTAAAAAAAGGTATTACACAAACGATTTAGTTTCAAGATACCTGAAGTTTCTGCAATAAATTTGAAGAAGTATAATGTGCATCATATTGTTAAAAATAACATTATTGATGTTTGAAGAGTCCGGTTCACCATTTACATTCAACCTCGTCTCTCGGTACTAACTCTTATTTCATTATAATCCTCAATTCAATGATCATTGTGTTTAATCGACTCTGTTGTATGTCTTCAACGTTGTAATTTTGTAGATAGTTCAAAAGATATGATTACAGTTTCGTTTTTCCAAAATGGCCTGTCAACGCCGCTAAGGTTGTGAGTAATGCAAGTGAAGATTAAATTACTAAGATTCGTCCCTAATGACTTTATGCATTACCAGAAAGCTAAGTATGCATCTGGACTATGTCATCTCCGACTGAATTCTGAAAGACGCTCATCTGAATTGCTAATGATAGATTACAGTACATGTATTACTGTATACTAAATGAGAAGTTGGTGCTTTCTGATCATGAAATCAATGAGCATGATAATGAGCGAATGTAACCTCAAACGAATAACTTGATAAATTTGATATGCTTAGTTGCTTTGTCTAGCATACCTACTCGGGACACGTCCGTTTCAACGCAGCCCTTCCTGCTTTGAGCGACATAGCAGCTACCTAAAACATTTTTGTTTCTGATCTGCGCCCTAGCCGTCAACCAATAAAAATTCGAAAAATTACATAAAATCCAAAACATTTCCCCAGAAACCATTAGTTCTACTATTTTCCCCATTTGCAAGACACACTCGAGGTAGCGTCGGCAGACACCTGTCGTAATAATCGCGATACCCCACATGCAGAACGGAGTTCCACGAAGCGGAGTGGCATGTATGAAGCCTTGGCGGTCTTCTGGGTCATTCAATTCCTTGATATACCCGGAGCGTTGACCTCGGGATGGGCACCTAAGCTTGTCGCTTTTATCCTCACTCCCCCCCCGCCATGTACGCCGTCACGCACAAGTACACCGACAGACTGTTGGGGAGGTTGCCGTGAGGACAAACTGCGTTTTGGCGGGATCCAGATACCAGTGTCTGGGTCTGGTCGCTCTGTCAGCACAGAGCTCCTAGCTATCCAGGCTATTACCGGAGTCAAGACACTGCGTTACTTTCATGCACCGGGACAAGTCCCTTCTCCTTGCCCAGAGTGTCAGACTACTGTCACAGCGAAGCCAAGTGCCCAACTGGAGGTCCCGGGTCGAGACCCAGGTGGCTCGGGTCCCCCAACCCGTCTCCTCACTGCCTCCACCTTGAATATCGACGAAACTGCCGCCGCGACTTAGGCAATCCCGACAGGGAGGTTCATGCTGCGTCAGGGATTCTATATATCCGGATTTGAGGCCCGCTGCCTTGTTGCATAGTGGATACTGCCTAGTGAAACTCTCGTATTATTGTGTTACGCCCGATCCCGTCCAAGGGTCAGTGACAAGCCACCTATTCACTACCTCCACCTTGAGACTAACGACGTGAGTTTCGCCGTGAAGCTCGGAGTCCGGGTGGCCGTTTACAAATCTCCTCCACCAGGATTCGCGACCACCTACACAGTCGCGATTCCCGCCCCCCTGTGGAGTAATGATCGCGATGCCCCACATGCAGAACGCAGTTCCAGGAAGCGGAGTGGCAGGGCGATCGAGGTTGCGTCGCCGCGGCGCGCCGCGCCGCAGCCGGGCGGCCAGAGGAAGTGTTGCGCACGAGCAAAGGAAAGTCGCCGCCGCCGCCGCCGCCAGCGCCGCGTGGGGGCGTGTGTGCGCTAGGGGCGAAGGGCGTTGCGTCAGCCGACGCGCGTCGGCGCTCCGCCGCCCGCCCGCTCGCTCGCTTCGCCCGGCTTTCCTCCCACACGCCCCCGCGCGCGGCGTTTTTGTGGTTGCATCCTGTGGTGTGTTGGACGATTCGGTGTTTTGAAAGCGTTACTCAAACATCGATATGTCGAACATAGAGTTTCAATGGTCAATGGTTTCAAATCCATTGAGATCTGGAATTTGAGTCATTCCTCTACACCGTCACTGTACACGCGGTGTTCGGTATAATTAAAGTTCACAAGTCGATCGTTTTATTTTATTTTTTTTCTCTCCATTCAGATTCGATTTATCGATGTACTATAACCATCTTTTTCTATGATTGAAATATTCTTCATTTAAGATATTGTTGTTTCTAGTGCCCGACTACTCTGAATTTTGCTCTTACGTGCCCGGTCAATCGAGCCATTTGTCCACTTTCGATGTGGGTTGCGATACCGAGTCATTTAAAGCTCAAGTGGTATCACTGTTGTATAAGAACACTAGCAGTGCTTTGTGTTATTTTTGCATACGTGTGATTTGTTTTCAACTCGTAATTTGGCGGTACTGCTTAATTTTGTCTAGTTACAGACTTAGTATCAAGGATATAAATGGATTTACATCCTGTATAACACTGAACTGTTAAAGTATATGAGAATATTCGAAGTGGGTCGACGGTATTGTGATAATTTTTATTATTAATCAACATCATTGTCATTTCCATTCAATGGCTCTGTAACTTCAACATCTTCCGATATAAGAAAATTATTCAAACAGTGATGTTCAAATGGGATAATGGACAAAAGATATTTTGCTTCTTTATTTCTCTTTTGGCCGTGTTCCTCGCTATATCTTTCTCTGAAGTAAGTAAGCCTTTTTAGATATCAGGAACACTTGTTGAAATGGCATGAACTCAGAAAACGTTTCTTCAAAAAGAATTTTGAATGGTTCACTCCTATAGTCCCTATTGAATATTCACAGCGAAGTGACAAAACAAACCAATTACAGGCTTGGTGCAACATGTAACTACGCCGCTTTGCCTGTCAGCAGATGGATGAGCTCCGCTGACAGCGTAAACGTTTGTTCCTATCTACACTGTTGCTAAGTAACGTACAGCTACAACTACACCCATTGTACTGTTTGTAGAAGGCCACCTACTGAACACAATAATTGTCAATTATTGTCAACCTCAATTTCAATTTAAAAGATACGAAAAATGACGTTACATCTCTTCGGCATGGTTTTATTTGTGTTTATTGAAGAAATATTTGTGAAACAATTGCTTGAAGAAGGTGATCACACTAGAACTAATAAAATATGAACTGCCAAGAGAAACATATTTAATCATACGAAATATATGTATGGATATTTAATGGTCTACTCAGTGGCATGGCGTGAAGTTTGATTATAGAAGCTATTTATTTGAGTTTGCTTTAGAGCCCCTACACTGGCGTGTTCGACTACGGCTGGGCCCCACAACGCGGAAAAGAAATAATTAACTTCATTACACGTGGAGTTCTTTATGCTTCACTTTTCCGTATCCAATTTTTCCAGACATTTTTATTCATAGATGATGTAAAAACACTTCCTGACACGTAAGACTGGGAACCGTACGTTGACCCTTGTATGTATTCGTAAACAGTGCGTGAAATAGTCATCAGTTTCCGTGAATACAAAACAGAATAAATATTTAAAATCCGCATTTCACCGTCAATTCCCGCTAATTGGCCCTTAAAAGTTCTTCGTATCACAATGACAGAATAGATATTCACTATCATGGCTTGGGCGCGTACGTACCGTCACTATTTCTCAGCAAAAAGTCTATTCTTAAACTCATTCGATGTATCACGCACTTGGCTTTGCAAAGCTCGTACTTCGCCCGAGCAGGCTCCCACGTCACAGACCAAGAAGGTTTGTTTGAGGTTGCAAAGTGACATCTAAGGAATACTCCACCGTGACACAAGCACAGGTAAATGTCCATGTCGGAATTTGAATTCGGAACTGCGACCATTCACTCAAAGACTAGAGATGCGCTACAAGACCTCTAGGATCACAGCAATCCAGCAATCCTGTTTCTTGTTTTCTGTAAACCCTCTGATTCTTCGGTGTGTGCCAGGCGGATAGATTGGCCGACCTGATCTTGTTTTTTGTAAACCCCTTGTTCGCGGTGTGTGCCAGGCAGGCAGATTGGCCGACATGTTCTTGTTTTTTGTAAGTCCTTTGTTCTCGGTGTGTGCCAGGCGGGCAGATTGGCCGACCTGTTTCTTGTTTTCTCTAAAGCCTTTGCTCCTTCGATGTATGCCAGGGGTGCCGATTGGCCGACCTGTCCTTGTTTTTTGTAAACCCTTTGCTCCCGGAGGCGGTCAGTTCGACCGACCTGTTCTTATTTGTTTTGTAAACCCTTTCCTCCCTGTGTGTGGCAGGCGGGCGTCCAACGCTACAGCTGGTGGGCGTGACGCTGGACAGCAGCAGTTCGGACGACGCGAGCGTGGACAGCGGGCACGGCGCCAGCGCCAGCGGCGGGTCGCGGCGGCGGCGGCGACGGCCGCGCAGGGCTCCAAGGGCTCGCCGGCCTCTTCGTCCTCGTCGTCGCCGCCGCCGCCGTCGTCGTGCGCGGCGTCGGTGGCGTCGGTGGCGTCGGTGGCGTCGGTGGCGTCGCAGGGCGCGCCGGCGCCCGCCGCGCTGCGCAGCCACCGCAAGGAGCTGTCCATGGACTCGGGCATCCAGGGCTCCTCGTGCGACCTGGCCAGCGGCGACGCCGGCGCCAGCAGCCCCGCCGCCAGCGACGACGGCGCCGACGCCGCGGCGGACCTCGCGGCCGCGGCCGCCGCCGCCGCCATGGCCGCCTCGCGCCGCAGGTGAAACAGCCGCCACGCGCTTCACCTTCTCGCTACCGCTTACGCAGTAGGGCAGTGGTGTCAAGGTCTTCTACTGGTGGCAGTGGCACGCTTCGTAGCACAGTAGCATGTCACGAGATTCTCTGCGCAACTAGCGCCGGAAAGGAAACTATTAGCAGTAACCTTGAAGGAGGAACCCGTGAGGAAACCTTAATTACGTCCGGAGTCCCCCAGGGAAGTGTTTTAGGTCCGCTGTTGTTTTTGGCATTCATTAACGATCTGCCATCGTGTATTAAGTCAGTAATGCGCTTATTTGCGGACGATTGCATAATTTATAGGCGAATAGATTCGGGTGAAGATATTTTCATTCTTCAAAACGATCTAAATAGCATTTATTCCTGGGCTATCATAAATAAAATGAAGACAAATGCCGTAAAAAGTAAATCGCTAAGCTTTTCTAAATCAGCAAAGAAGGTTTCTCTAAATTACAACATGGGTGGCGTAGCCATTCCACAAGTATCGTGTTGTAAGTATCTGGGTGTTATATTACGCCAGGACCTGGGATGGGGGGAACACGTTACTTCTATTGCCCGAAAAGCGTGGAAGTCACTACACTTTATAATGAGAACGCTTAAAAATGCGAACATGGAGAGTCGAAAAATGGGATACACATCTTTAGTTAGGCCGATACTTGAATACGCATCAGCTGGATGGGATCCCTACAGATTAGGTCAGATTGAAGAGTTAGAAAAAATTCAAAAGAAGGCAATCAAATTTATTAATAAAGGATATTCCGCTAGTTCAAATCCACCAGAACCTATAGAGTCCCTCAGTGTGCGAAGAAAAAAAGCCAGGTTGTGCTGCCTCTTCAAGGCGTACAGTAAGTCACCTGCGTGGGCAGAAATAACCAAAAGACTAGGCTCCCCTTCGAGAGTTGGGAGAAACGACCACACTTGCAAAATAAAAAGTAGAGGGCAAAGATCCGACGTAGGGAAATATTCATATGTAAATCGTACGATTAAAAATTGGAATGAAATCCCTGCAGCAGTCGTAGAGCCTTTTCCTGGCTCTGTTGGTGTTTTCAGAAGAAGACTTAATCAGTACATGTAGAGGACGTATTAGACCGCATAGCGCAGCTGAGCGATAATTTCATTGATCCGTAATTCAAGTAAATTGTAATGTTGATAGTGTGGTATATTATAGATTAAATGTAGTGCAGTGTAGTGCCGTGCAGTGGAGAGGTAAGATACATCAATGAGTTGTATGGCATAACCGAAGAAAGATATGGTGAATGTGAAGTGAAGTGAAGTGAAGTGAAGTGAAGTGAGGTGAAGTGTAGTGAGAGAGTGTGTGGGGAATAATTCGGATGTTCAAAGAGCTAACTTAGGAAAATCCACATCATGATTCTGAATTTTAAAAAATTGTATAATCATGTATCTACGTTTATGTATGTTTATGATTATGTACATGTATATCTTTGCATGCATACTATGTGTAACTAAGTGTTTGTTTCTTTAAGTAAATGTAGGCACGTATAAGTAGGTGTGTGATCGGTTGTGTGAGAACTTGTGAGTGAGCATTCATGTGTAAGAATGTGTATGTATGTATGTGTATATGTATGTGTACGTATGTACGTGTAAGCATGAATGTGTGTATGTACGTGCACATTTTTAAAAGTATTAATAATGTTAACGGTTGGTTTTGAGGGTCTCTAGAGAAATCTATTGTATTGTTCCATCCTTTCACGTAGTAGAAGTTGTAATTTATTTTATTGTGTTATATTGTAAATGGGTTTCTTTTAATTGTAAATGTAAATGTACTGTAAAGCTACAGACGTATGGTTACCACCTGGGCAATCAGCCAATTGTAGCCTAATAAAATATATTATTATTATTATTATTATTATAACCCAACTTTACAATAGTGAAGGCGTTGTCTCTTCTAGCGGGGTGATGAACCCACACCACCTAGACTTACAAGGCCTGTACAGTCATTCAAAATGGCCGCCTAAGAAGGCCATGCAAACTGAAATACGATGTAAAATTGTGGTTACCAGACGAATGTATATCATAAAATACACTAACGAATTAGAAGAAAAATCTTCCAGGTTTCTTCAGCTGGAAGATTGTACATCAATATAATTATTTTTCAGACGAAGAAAGCTGCGTACATGTTCAATTAATACTATTATTTTCACTTACAACGCCCAGTACATAAAAACCCATCTGTTCTAATCCCAATATCCCTTTTTTAAAAATATTTTGCAAATCCTGATTTTAAATATATCTCATCCGTCATGACAGTCACTAATTTATCATTACTATCACTTAATTTACATAAGTATTTGTTTCTTGCATGCTTTAAAAAATATCAATTTGTTTCATTTGAAGTGCTAAACAAAATAAAGAACTCCATCTCCTAATTTCAGTAGGCTGAGGAAACATTATTAACCAAAAATGTTTGAATATTTATAAGAATATTGCTATATGGTAAATAGCATACAGGACAAAATGAAAAACCATGAACTGTACTGATATGAACTTCTTTCTTAATAGGAGTTTTATTTGTTTCAGCATAAAAGAAACAGACTTCTGAAATTGTTAACTTGTGGTATTGATTTAAAGTAAGTGGTCTGAAATTGAAGCAAAACCATCATGAAGACTGTAACTACTACTTGTATTAAAATATAACCTAACCAAACCTTTTCTAAAACATTACTAATTTAATTTGTATTACATACACCATCAGATATTGTAGTGCCTTCAAAGTTTTTAATACCACAACTCTTTTGATAATTTTAGGGGCATAATTACAATCAACATGTTGAAAAAGAATAATGCCTTCCTTATTAATAATCGACCGATAATCGTCCATAGTAAGCAATTCCAGTTTGCTTTTTAGTACATCAAATGTACTGAAAGATATTTCATTTAAGTTTGCAATGTTTTCCTTTGCACTTTCTTCAATAGCAACAAACTGATACTCGTTTTCTAAATGCAGTTTCTTTTCTTGAGGACTTTCTCCGAATGAAGTGATTGGACGTTTCAAGTAAGCAGAACAGTTAGGTAACAAAGAGCTCCAAGAGATATTCGTGTATGTTTTAAAGGAACATTGATTTTTAGTCCATTATCGCAATAGAACACCAAATTCTTCTCAGTTTTCCACGTTCTCAAATGCAATTCACAAAACTGAAAGTAAACACTGAACTTAGCAACTTACTCTTTTCACTTTTATCTCAATTCCCTCACCCGGGGACCCAACCCTTATTTACCATGATTCTCACTATTATCAACAAACTACAACCACATATACACAACTCGAAAGCTTCCCGTGCTACTCAACGTATATAACTGGATCGCCTCAACTCGAACAAGTCAGCCTTTTCTAGCCACCATATTGGCTTTGAAAACTGTACTGCGCAGGCAGGCCTTGTGTCTAGATGGTGTTGGATGAACTGCGTAGAGAGGCGATTTAGTCGTGGCACTCATGCCACGGACTCCCGCGCATGACCGACCTGGACAACACTGCAGTAGAGAGAAAGTATGTAATGCTGCGAGTAAAAATGGCGAATTTTTTGCCAGCAAACTCTTATTACAGCGCCCTGGTAACGAAAAGATGGATACATCCAGTTGCTAAATTTAAAAAAAAATCCTCTCATCACATTGGTGCAGTCAGAATTAATGTATTGTGGGTCCTTGATGCCGAAAAATCGAATGACGGCAAAACGTCTGTCTGTGAACAACGCTAGAGGCTAAACCATTCACCCGACATTTCCCAAAATCCCAGTGACATTTTCCAAATTTTCAAAAAAATGGCTCCACTCCAATGATTATGATTAATTTTTTTGTTGGATAGTATGAAGGGCGTTCAAGAGAATGGTGCAGGTCTAATTTTCGTTGAAAATCCCGATTTTCCGAAAATTTCAAAAGTTCAAAATTTTTCGGAGTCTTCCTAAAACTAAAATATTAAATACAGAGATTTTCCCCATAATGAAATCGGTTCCTTAAAAATAAATTTTGAAATAAGGTCATTGACAATTTTTCGAAAATTTGAGTAGAAAATTTTGCGTGAAAGTACAGGCGAGGAAGAACGTGCTGTTTAAGCACCATTCGTTTTGGGGTCATTTTGATCGGCTCTAGTCTAGTTTTTTTATATAACACATTTATCTATCTAGATGAAATACAGCGTTCAGTGTAATCACTTTACAGATGTTTTGTTTTGACTTATGCTAGTTAAAATATCTAAGCTAACGTATCCTAAACGTTGAAGAGGATACTCTAGGGGAGAACCTCGAGGTTAATGGTCTTGGCTGTAGTCTAGTAAAAGGCGAGTGGTGGGTCATGGTCAACTTCAGAGGATCACTGCAGGCCGTCTGAACCGAACACTTGCATTTGAACAGTCCAGATGTAAAATAAAGTATGTTGTGTGTTTTATGAATAATAAATAATTATTCGACAAATATGACTCCAAGGTAAAAAAAATAAATAAGAAATATAAGAAATGTGATTCGGGTTTGCTTTAAATGCATAAATATACGAAGTAATTCTTCCACATTTTCTTCATTTGCTCTCTGCTTTGTCAAAATAATGCCATACGAAAAACCTGCAATGGGTGATTTTTGTTTACATTTTAAATGTTTTCCGAAGAAGTTTTGTTATATTAGAAACTCGTATGGTATTTGGAAGTATTGTACAACGTTGGTACCAGAATTCGGAAATAGTGAAGGAATATTGCTTTAATTTTATATTTTTCACACTGAAATATTAATATTTTAGTATTATTTTATAAAGTCTCTGCTCTATTGTAGCGTAGTTTATTTAATTTTACAATTATTTACCTAATTAAGTCATAATGGCCTTGCACATTATTAGGGAAATACATTGAATGCGAAAAAACAATGTTCGCAATATTCTTGAACATTTCTTATTTACAACTTAATTACTATCCAAAATATATAAACAAAATAAAATTATTAATGTTTCGAAGTATAACACATGTATTGCTCTAAATAAAGTTGAAATATAGCTGTCTTTTATCTAGTTATTTGTTTAATAAAAGTTCCAATTGCTTTTTTAGACAGGCATAGTGAATATGTATTAAAGCATGCTATGTACAATAAATTGGCATGGCTACGTTTCGGAGGTCAGAAATGTGTCTCCATCATTATTAATAATATACAATATGACTGTCTAAAAAAGCAATTGTAACTTTTATTAAGCAAAGAAAAAAGAATATTCACGGCACCCCCGTCTGCACTTGCAGCCCGCCGTGCTCGCGCTTCACGCCCACCCTGGACCCCGACGCCCTCCTGCACGGCGAGACCTTCAACCTGGTGGAGGAGGTGTACGTGGTGGGCAATCCGCTGGCGGGGCGGGACACCCTGAAGGCGGTGCCCTCCACCCCTGCCTCCGCCCTCGCCCCCGCGACCGCCAGCGTCCCGGCGCCCGCGCCGCCCGCGCCGCCCGCCGACGCCTGCCCCGACCGCTCGCGCCACGTCGTCGTCGTGGCCATCGACTTCGGCACCACCTACAGCGGCTACGCCTTCTGCTTCACGCGCGACCCCGAGCTCAACATCCACATGATGCGCAAGTGGGAAGGTGAGTGGAAACAGCGGAGCACAACGGTTGGTGGTTGGTAGACTGGATGGATTGGATTGATTGATAGCGATTCCGGGCGCGTTAACTACTAGGGTCGTCAGTCCCGTAAGTGTAGTGTATGCTTTTGCTCGGGAGGTGGTGGTGGTCTTCCCTCGCTGAATGGCGAGATCCGGCGCCGACCGTCGGGTAGCGTGGTTTTCCCCAACCAGGGATCTCCCATCAGCAGGGCAGCACCACAGCCTGGACAAGTTCTAAGCTCCAAACTGGTCTCCTGGCATGTGTTGGTAGTGTGGTGCATGTTAGTCTAAGTGTGTGTAAGGGAAGATGATAGGACAAGGAAGAGGTGGGAAAGATCGCCCGCTGTCCGTGGCCCGTTTGTTAGGGTACTGTTCCGACACCCGCCTGGTGTTGATCGGAGAAACCACGGAAAGCTAGCGATCAGAGCAGCCGGCTGCAAGAATTCTCCTCCAGACGGCAACTGAATTCCACCTAGCTGTCAAGCTTGTGTCGAAAATCCTGCCACCGTCGGGACTTGAGCCTAGGACCTTCCGGTCAGCTGGACTGCAATGACGTCAGTGGTTGATTGGATTTATTGTTTCCGGGTATATCAATCGCTATGGTCATAGTCCCTTTAGAGTAGTGAATGCTTCATTGCAGGAGGTGACGGTGTTCCTCCCCTGCTGGATGTTGTGGTCTGACGCTGACCTATCACACGTCCGCTTGCGGGTGTTTTCCTCTCCAGGTATCACTCCCCCAGGCACAGCCTCGGGCTGCGTAAGCTGTAAGCTCTCAATTGGTTTCTCGACATCTGTGGTTGTATATACCAGGGGTGGCCAACAAGTCGATCGCGATCAACCGGTCGATTGCGAGACCAATTTTGGTTCGCTCGCTCGCTCGCAATGTCTGGGCAGGATTATTTAAAAAAAAAGAGTTTTGAACATATATTTTACTTATCTACCCATACCTCGCTGGAATGCACGTTATACTGAAACACAGTGTACAAACATAGTTTGCATTTCCCACCCCTTCTTCCCCCTTAGACTACGCCTGTGACAACTAGTCAATGGCGGCACACAATGTAGATCTTATATATAGAAAAGTTGGCCACCTCTGGTAAAGACAACTCCTGGTGTATTGCAGCAACAAACAATACAAGTTGCGCAAGTGGCTCTGTACAATGGCAATAACGTGAAGGTGAGCAGGCTGTTTGAAACTTTTACCGACGTTTACTTGTTCAACTAATGTGAACATTTTCCACTTCATAAATCATTGATTTGGAAGTGAAAATAACTTCATACTGGAAAAAACTTCCAATGGCTAGCCTCTGAAATGTGTGTTACATCATATAGGCTTGGTACTGTGCGTAGGCAAACTTTTGATTTTGCTAAGCGTTTTTGAGCAAACCAAAGTTCTTAGACCCATGCGATTAAATTGTACGGAACATCAAACATTCATTTGAATTTGTGCAAAGATGCAGATATTCTGCAACGTTTCTGAGCACCGTGCTAAACAGCTTAACTTTCCCCAAAATAAGATTTTATTTTGTAGAATACGATTTACGTACATTTTCTCATTCATATAATACCTTTTTACGAACATTTTATCATTGCACATTTTCATTTTGGTGTATTACATAACTTGCATCTAGTGTAAGAAGAAACGCTTTACACTGTAGTTATAAAATTGAAAAAAAAAGTTAAATAAAACAGCGTAATTTGATGTATTAACGATTTAGTATTCCGAGTGTTATGAAACGAACATATTATATCGTATTAAAACAGCTTATAAATTCCATATCAAAGATGAAATCTTGGGTCTACTTTAGAGTTGGTTGTACAGATACTCAAATGGTATTATTATTTTCTTGAAATTACGTTTTCTTAAAATTCGACAGTATCTCACCCAGCAACCATAATGCTTTTCTAACAACACTGATGACAGATTTTCCCTTCGTGAACATTATTAGCATGAATGCATGTCATAATACAGTATGGCGTTTCCAATTTACGAAAAAAGCTTTATTCAAAAAGGAAAATTGATGCAATTTTTTCCTCGTGCGTCATCAGAGCTTTACAACTATTGTGGTCAGCAATCAGGGCGAGTACACAAATCGATTTTTTCATTTGACAGGTAGATACAAGCTAGCACGAAGTGAAAAACTCTAGTGCAGTAAATATAATATTATATAAATTGCTTTACCATTCCAATCTACAATACATTAATTTTTAATTATCGTTCATTTTTCGTATCGTCAAATGATGCAACTATGTGTCAGGGTATACAATTCTAGAATAACCTTGTTTGAGAGAATGTGTTGTTCTCAATCGACTCCTACGAGAAACTTAATGGATTGGACGTCATTTTTATTATAAGAGCATTACATTTTAGAAGAATGTGAGTTCATATCAGCTTCGTTGTCTCTTAAACGTCCTTAGCCTACAGTCTTTGGAAGTTTCCAATAGTCGATGATAATCTTGGTACAAAGTTGTACTAATTTTGTGATAAAATGGAACGTTTTTCGTACCATTACTTGTAGTAAAATGGAACGGAATGAAGGTGTAAGCATTTTTCTCACAGCTCAAAAATGAGAATGACCCATCTAATTACATTATTAATTATAAGCTAGTATTCTTCCTACTCGAATTTCTTCTTCCAGTTTATAAAATTTAGCAGCATTTTTATTTGTTTATTTAGTTCTGACTACTCATTTCTTCACAATTTAATTGGCAATTTATTAAAGATTTACTTGAAAATATAATATATTCACGATTCTTAATATAGTACATACAGGAGTAAATGAGACGAAACGGATAAAGGGAGGGCTCATCGGGAGAAGAGCTGCTGAATGTGTTTCAGCCCATAACAAACGAAATTTATCTTTTCAAAATTAGGCTACTATGATGCATTGGGGATGATATGGATGACATACGCGTCTACGTTAAGAATAGAGTGGATAATTGGATTACTTATTTTATTCAACTCAGCTATTGGTAACACAAAATACAAATACAAAAGTAATGTTTTCATTCATCTAATGTTTGTGTCAACAGAAATTGCGAAAATCGTGCACTATTTGTATCAAGTAATATTAAAAACTCAAACATTTCTTAAATAAAAAGGAAGTACAATAATAATAAATTATTATAATATTTTAATGCTATTATGTATTATTAATACATATACTTATTAATAAAAATATTTTTTAATTATTTAAGGTCGCTTTACAACTTCTAAGGTCATACAGCGACCCTTGTAAAAACATTCGAACCCACGACCCTTCAGGCACGAGGCAGCTACGGCCCTTGAGCTTTAGCAATCTCGGCTAACCAAGTCGGCAACAATATCGTTTGTACAATATTGTATGACCAACAAATCCTAACTTATCGTACGAGAATAGCATACAAACCTAATATTGATAGCCGGGACTCGGAGAAAAAAAACTAGTCTACTTGTACTAGTCTACTACTGTTGCTATGTCACTATGCCATGCGATCAGACTCATAATCACGGAGGCAGTGAAACGTCTTAAATGCAAGAATTTTGAAATGGAAATCAGTCGTATGCAAAGCGTAAAAACCCAGATCGTCCTTGTAGTCATTGAAGCTCTGGAATTCGTTCCGCAAAATCTATGTATGAACTCCCAGATCATTCCAAAGTCTGGGATGTACCGCGTTATTGGGAATAGCCCTTATTTTGCGCAAAGTATTGTAGAGGTACCCACAGTCTAGATCTGCTCCTTAGGAAGCTGATTGCAACACGGAGTATTTTCTACATTTAATCGACACCTAACATCTAGTAGGATACGTAGCCCGACTTAGACAAAAAAGATGGACATATGCCGCCACAATATGATATCCAAGAACGGGAAGGAGGAATCAAGGCAAAGACTGAGATGGGCAGACGAATTCAAGGAAGAAGCAGGCAACACCTGGACACGTTCAGCTCGCGACAGACTCACTTGGAATTACCTCGAATCGCGGAGGGCCCATATCACTACTGTAAACGCCCCCTAGATTTGAAAACGTGGTCCAGAATGGCAATAACCAAGAAAAAGTGATACCTTCAAGTAAGATCTTGGCAACGTGCAATCAAGAGAAGCATGAAAGAAGTATGGAAAGAACTTCACTTAAGGCTGTGGACCAGAAAAGTGTAGAGACTAAATCAAAATGGTAAGAACGAACTAAATGGTACAGAGTGATAAAAACATGGAGAACTAATATTGAGAAAAGGATAGCCCAATCCAAGTAAGTTTATCGCCGATGTTAAGAAAGAGTTAGGAAATATTAAAAGTGTTAAGTGAGTCAGGAAGACTAAGAAATGAAAATTGATAGGAAGACTACAATGTTAAGAAAGTTTAGAAAAGGAAGTGACAGAATAACTGAAAGTGACTAGTGAATAATATACACCTAACTACAATAATTGTAAGAATGTAATAAACTAACCACCCATTCTGCATGCAAGAGGTCTTTGCCCTTAATGGGATTAAACCAGGGTAATAAAACAACAACAACAACAATAATAATAATAATAATAATAATAATAATAATAATAATAATAATAATATCTATCGGCCCCGTGGCCGAGATCGCTAAGTCAGGAGTGTTGGGACGATCTCGGACCACGGGATCGCGTGTTCGAGTCCCACCTCGGACGTGGGTGTATTTGTGTATGTCTGTATGTGTGTGTGTCGTCCTTTCACCCCTCATTATCATCATTCCATCTTCCATATAAATGGGAACTAGCGTAATGCTGATCCAACCTGAATAACATACGCCTATCTCTCCGGTCCTCGGAAGATGACGTGTAGCGTGGTCATAAATGGCCTATACGCAAATAATAATAATAATAATAATAATAATAATAATAATATCTAGTCGTGAATTTGGGAGATAATACTAATAAAAATGTTCCCTTTGATGTCTTAGGTGGGGACCCAGGTCTCAACAACCAAAAGACGCCGACGACGCTGCTTCTGACACCAGACGAGAAGTTCCACTCGTTCGGATTCGCCGCGCGCGACTTCTTCCACGACCTCGAGATCCAGGAAGCCAAGAGATGGCTGTTTTTCGACAAGTTCAAGATGGCGTTGCATCACGACCAGGTTTGCATTCATCCATTGGTTACGGTGACGGAAGCGCTCTGTCTGATTGAAATTAATGTGCTTCATCATGTTGTTGACTGTTGCGTAACTAGGTCTGTTGAGGACCGTTATATTTTATAACCGCACTTCCTCCCTGTTCTCTGAGATGCCTTTGAATGGCTTTCCAGGTGATGTAACAGACTTGCATCGACATTTGACGGATGCTAATTGTGCTGTTGAATAACAATAGCGCAACTTAGAATACGCTTGATTTTAACGTCATTTCCAACATCCTTGTAAAGTAATCGAGTAACCTGCATCCGTCCGTCAGTCCGTCACTCACGGTTAGACCCTTTCCGGTTCATCAATCGTGACAAATGAGATGTCATTCGACGCGTCTCAGGTCTCCTGGTGGAGAGCAGATCAGTTTTTAAGGATCCATCCAGAAGATTCTAAGAAATGTATCTAAGAAACCTGTTTTTTAAGCATGTTTAAAAATTCGTCTTGGGTAATTTACGGCACCAGCAGATGTAGCCCATGATATTTCTTTACTCAACAGGAATTGTTGATGACATTATTCGTTATATTGTCGAACGTTTGTCATTAGTTTATCGGTAGTTTAATCTACTAATATAATAAAATATGAAATTTTAATGAAATACTTCTCTCTTCAGTTCTTTTTCTTGTAACTCATTGTTTCTGTTTCTGAGGAAAGAGTCAGGCAAATTTATTGTTTTTAAAATTCCTTATTAGTAAGAACTTGCATGGCCCACATAAAACTAGTCAACATGAAAGTGCCTGGTAGTGCCCCAAAATACATAATTCTAGTATAGCCTGGGGCCTTCGGGCTATACTAGAATTATGTATTTTATGTTGGTTTTGTTTACGAGTACAAAAAGGCTGTAATTTATTAACATTTTCTGAAAATATGCACATATAAGAAAAACATTCTTATAGATACAAATATGAAAATAAAGAAATAAAATTTTATAATTAAAAAAAGAAATTTTAGTTGAAAATGTTTTGTCATTTTCTTTTCAAATTCTTATCTAAAGGCTACAAAACTACATTTTTCAAATTTCATGTATAATTTTTGGTATTCCTCTTTCATTTATTTTTCCATTTCTTTACCGCCTCTGTTTTATGTATTTTACCTGGTGGTACCCAGCTGAAGTAACCTGACATTGCTCGGGCATTTTTCACTGTCGTATATTAATGAAAAATAATGAATTCGATATATAGTATATGATGATAATTTAATTTTCATCCACGTCACGACTTGCCCCTCTCGGCCCCACTTCGCCCCCACCACCTTCTCCGCCTCCTCCACCTCCGGCTCCGCCTCCCCGCCAGCCAACCCCCTCCCTCACTTCCACTCCCTTCAGGCCTTCCTTGTCCCATCCCTCACCTCTGCACCCCTTTGCCATTGTTCCTCTCCCTTTCACCCTTGACCAACGCGTCTCTGTCGCCCTTCATCTCCTCCGCCAACACCTCCGCCTCCCTCTGCCCCGTCTTTCCTCCACCCTCTTTTCGCCCCCACAGCCCCCTCTACCACTCCATCATTTCCTTCTCCACCCCTAGTCTGCTCTATTACACCTACGCACTTCGCATTTCTCTTTCCTTCCTGTTCCTCCCCGATCGCCATCGCATTTATTCCCACCCTACTCTTTCGAGGCCCCGCCGCATCTCTTTCTGCCGCCGTCCGTCCTGGAAATAATCCGAAACACACTCGCACATACATACCTTTATTTCTACAATTAAGGGCTAGTGAAAAAGTTTTTGTAATCAATTGTAGCAAAACGTGAAATGAAAGAAACTAACATCTCTCCTATGCAACTCTTTCTGTTCTCCTCTACATTCATCTGTTCCCCACTACATTCATCTGTTCCTCGCATAGTAACTGTTGTCTTTTATATTCCATCTTCGCTTGTTCTCCTACTCCTCACTGTCTTTCTCTCTCACAAATACATTCACTCTTAGACACACAACAAACATAGGCACACGTATCACTCTCTTTTACTCACATTCACTCTTAGACACACAACACACATTGGCACACGTATCACTCTCTTTTACTCACATCATACTCAAAGCTAAGGTCCAAAGAAATACAGGTCTACTTCGATGGCAAATAACGCGAAATACGTCTTTAGGCGGGACGGTATGCAGTAAATATTTATTTTATTAGCAATGGTATAATTTCATTTCAACTTGTCAGTTACTGTGACCAGAGAACCATTAATAATATATTCTGCTACTAGTTCATAACGTTAAGCTTTATTGCGTAAATAGGTTGTTTAAAAACCAGCGACGTAAGGAGAGATTTTTGAAGTATGCCCGAATGTAATGAAGCAACATTATAAAAGAGTTGCAAACGTTATTTTTTGTATTAGAGCGTTATATTTTTTGTATTAGAACATTATATTTTTTGTATTAGAACATTATATTTTTTGTATTAGAACATTATATTTTTTGTATTACAGCATTATATTTTTGTATTAGAGTATTATATTTTTATAAGAGAATTAAAGTTAATTTTGGAAATAATTTTAATATGACGTCACGGGTATTTTAGAACTCTATGAAAAAACAGTGATCAGCTGTTCAGTTTACCGCTCTCACCTTACGGTTCTCTCGCTGGGATTGGCTGATGTGTGATGTCCCAATTGTTTGTGCAATAAACGGTTATTTTGTCATAATCTGTGCCATAAAATGACATTTTATGGCATCGAAAACGGCCGTTTATAATGCTGAAAAAAAAACCCTGTACGGAGCTGAACGGGCGCTGTGGCCGTGCGCAGGACATGAACCGGGACACGCGCGTGCAGGCGGCCAACGGGCGCAGCCTGCCGGCGCTGGCGGTGTTCGCGCACGCGCTGCGCCACCTCAAGGAGCAGGCGCTGCGCGAGCTGTCGGACCAGGCGGGCGCCGACCTGCGCCCTGACCACATCCGCTGGGTGGTCACCGTGCCCGCCATCTGGCGCCAGCCCGCCAAGCAGTTCATCCGCGAGGCCGCCTATCAGGTACGCCACGCCGCACGCGCACGTCGTGGATGCGTTTTGTGAATAAATTGTCCGATTTCAGCTAAGGGGGGATTAACGACGCCACATCGATAACGAAACATCGATGTTAGCAAACATCGGTGGTCAAAATTAAAACATCGATGTTAATAATACACCGACTGAAAACCATTGATGTTTTCTAATGTTTCAATATCGATGTTTTCAAGCTGGTTTAGTAACCTTTAACATTAATTTCGTGTGCAAGAAAACGTAATTCGACAGTGTTCATGTTTATCAATTCACCATATAAGGATCCGAGAAGAAGGGACAAACCCTACGCCACAGCGTATTTCTTGACCACCTCTCAATGTCCGAAATGAATACGAAGAAACAGGAAATACAAAAGGGCGTGGAGGTCATCCCGGGTGAGAGAGTTCGGTCGATGAAGCTAGTATAAACAGCATACCTTTGGTTCCAATACGTGAAGAGTGTTACCATCAGTTGTATTTCATATTTTAATTTTTACAGTATTGTGATCATGAGAATTCAATCTCGATTTCATTCGTTTGATTTCGATTTCTTTGGTTTGAATCCGGCTTCGATTGTCCGGGTCTAATTCCAATCTTTTCCACCTGGCAGTTCCATTAGATTCTAATCCAATCGATTTCATCTCTTTTCATTCGAGTGGATCCCATTCTACTCAATTCGATTCGATTTGACTCGACTCGACTCAATCGCCCTCCAATTCCATTCCATTCGATCATGGTGGAAAGATTTGGGTGAGTTACTCCGGCGGGCGCACCGATGTTTGCTCGTTCTGCGCAACACCAGTTTGCGTCACGAACCACGCGACCACGGCACGGGCTCTTCGTTTGAATAGCCAGACTAGACGCTGGCCGCCATGTTGCATGGAGAGCGAAAAGTTTCGAGAAACATTTTGAAAGTGGCATGAAGTGACAATTTTCATGGATAAATAATCAATTCAAATAAAAAATAACACGCTGAAAGTGTAAAAGATGCAATGTATAAAAGAAATGCTTTATAAATCTGTTTCAATGTATTGTAACGATGTGATAATTATGGTATCTGGCTGCATTTAAAATTCCCGCTAATACTGTGACGCAAACTGGTGCCTGAAGCTCGCTGGCTGAAGTCGGATACGATGCGCAAGAGCCCCTCCTCCCTGGATTCCATTTCATCACATACCACCTCCTTCGCTTCCATTGCGCGTGCGTCGCAGGCGGGCATTTGCGATCCGGAGCGCCCGGAGGGTCTGCTGATCGCGCTGGAACCCGAAGCGGCGTCCATCTGCTGCCGGAAGCTGCGCCTCAACCAGCTAGTGCCCGAGCCGCGGCCCGCGCTGCCGCCGCCGCCCCCGCTACCGCCGCTGCGCCTCGGCGGCCTGTGCGGCGACGCGGCGCGGGAGGCCGCGGGGCTGGTGCTGCAGGACAGCCCGTCAGGTGAGCCGGGGAGCTTTGGTGGAAAGAATCTCGTCGATTGTTACTTTCTCGCTGCGGAGTAGAAAGTTATGTAATGCTGCGCGAAAAAAAACGCGAATTTTCGGCAGAAAAACTCTTATTACAGGGCCTTGGTAACGAAAAAGTGAATAAATCCAGTTGATAAATTTAGGGGGGGAAATCCTCTAACACAGGGATGTCCAACTGGCGGTCTGTGGGCCGCATGCGGTCCGCAGTACCATTTATTGCGACCCGCGAAAGGTCATTAGTCAAAAGTGAAATTATGCATTCATGATGAATCTTGCATCCATGTCGGGCGAGAACATCGCGTCTAGCGCACGCATCTTGTGGAGGTCGATACCTCCTTAATGTAAAAATAGATTATGTTTAGATTTAGGAATTATTTTTTCTAGTAAATTCAGAAATTCAAAACCATCGCATTGTGTTGCACTGACTTACGCGCAGTCCACCCCTACCGGTTCAGAGCATCCGGGCAAACTTCCGAGACCAACAATACGATGTGGTCAGGAGCGGATGTCCCAAGTAATATAAATGTGGCACGCAACCATATTGAAGGTTTTAGTTGTGGCCCTTGAGGCCTTGCAATTTGGACACCCCTTATCTAACACGTTATGTAGCCGGAATCCATGTTTTGCGGGTCCTCGATACCGAAAAGTCGATTGACGGCAAAACATCCGTCCGTCTGTGAACAACGCTAGCGGCTAAACCGTTCAGCCGATTTCCTCCAACACTGACATTCCCCAATCGATCTGGCTGATATCTCGACCCCTTGAATTTGATATGGATATTTTAATTTTGGAGGGTACTTTACATGAAGCCCCTGGGAAATTTTCAAAATTTAAAAAAATGACCCCATCGTTTTTAATAAATTTTGCTGTTGAATAGTGTGAAGGACGTTTAAGGTCTCATTTTCGTTGAAAACCCTGATTTTTCGAAAATTGAAAAAGTTCCACATTTTTTCGGAGTCTTCCTTCAACTAAAATATTCAAGATAGAGAATTTTTTCTCAATGCAATCTGTTCCTTAAAGGTAGGATTTGAAATAAGGGTATGTACAAATTTTCGAAAATGTGTGTGTCCTTTGCGCGTAATTTTGCGTGAAAATGCGGGCGAGAAAGTATATGTTGTTTTACACCACTAGTTGAGGTAATGAATAAGCCTTATTTGTAACAAATCCGAAGATAAGTTGGAAAGTAATGTCACAAGAATATTCATTCCCTTGATTAAATAGATAGATGAACTGATACACATTATTTTTTACAAAATTATACTTGTCCTAACTTTTATTCTGTTCACCAAGGAATCCATGCCGGGGTAGAAGAAACAGATGCAATTGCAGATGTGATTTAGCCGACACAGTTTGCTATACTAACAAGGTTCCTTTTAACAGGTACAGGTCGAAATCTGGCCTCATTTTTTGCTAGATAGATATTTACTATTCATGTGTGAGAAAAGAAACTGTACCCCCGATGTGATGCCAAATTGTGCTGGCGGCGTTCAAGTTTAGTTAACATTATTTGACAAGCTTCCATTATTTTTGATAAATACACATTAATGTATGATAGTTCACTTGAATGTGTTTGTAGTTCACCCTAGTTAACAGTCATTTTGATTTTTATCCTTGCTGGTCAGGATTCATTTGGTGAATTTGCTCGAAAACCACAATACATGTAACTATCATTGTTTCGTTCGACAAGACAGCTTTGAGCGACACGGAAGCCAATGATTGGTTAATTTATATGATTATAATCAATGCCTTCTGGGTCATAATCATTGCCTTCTGTGTTATAATCATCGCCTTCTGGGTCGCTCAAAACCGTCTTGCCGAATGCGGTGCTTAAAATAACGCTCGATTTGTGCCGAGATGGCAGAATTTTTCAAATTAAATCTAAATACATCTTTAGAAATTTTAAAGAATTAAAATTTAATTGAAATGATCTATAATTGTAAATTTTAATTATTTTTTAAATTAAACGGCCTAAATAAAAGCGATTTAGTTATGTTTATTAATCCCATAAAATAATTGATTCCCGTACTAATTGTGATTAATCCCTACTATCTAACTAATGAATATACAAAATAAATCCACAGATTTAGTATACTGGGATACAATGTTGTCCGAACGATAAGTAGAGATCCTAGCGAGCACTGACAGCTACGTGAGTCGTTCGCTGCAGCAAGGGTTGTCCATGGCATTAGTGAAAACAGAATGGCCAAACCGAACCAATTTCTTTATTTTGAGTAACTTCCAGTGCGCAACGGCAGCTAATTATTTTCCAGCATTATGAATAGTGAATATCTTTCAATAGAAAAAATCAGATCTGATTTCGATATGAACTTGTTGAAAGGTCCCTTGTTAACTTTAAATAGAGCGACTTATTTTTTTTGTATTGAAGCTCCCGATTCCAGCTAATAGAATGACAGAAGTCATTACATTTATTTGGGAGAATATATTATTCTGCTAGAACAAAATACTACAAGTAAACCTTTTATTTTTGTGTACCTCATTTATCATTTTGATTCCCAAAAGTTAATGCTTTTTTGTTGGGAAATACAAGATTGTTCCAATTTGATAGGGAAACTTACATTTGCTTTCATTTTATGAAGTTTACTTATCTCGTGTTTCTTTCTTATGTAATACCTTCTAATTACTTTGTCTACACTTCCACATCTGTCCTTCCAATCTTGACACTTTTGTCCGCGACTTCTTCAACACTTGTCTGTTTGAATTTCGCAGTTCTTCTGCCTTGTGGACATCGATTCGAACGACTACACGTTCAAAAAGGTGTGTAAAAAGTAGCACGAAATATTAAGTTGATGCAGAGATTTCGTCTCTCATGGTTCAGAGCACATGGAATAATCCTAAGAACCTTTGTAAGTCTATGACGGCCACATCAGATCAGCAACAAAGGACTTAGGTTGTTCCTTTTCGCTCTTGCACCTGAGAATTGTGCTTTTTTGTCAGCAATGCTATTAACACAATATTTCTATTTTGATGCTTTGCAATTCTTTTCTTACAGTCGTAGAATATTACGTATTATGTAGAATGTAATCAATGTATGAATAGTAGTTATCCTTTCCCTTCAATTAATTCCGGTGACAAATGGTGCGCTGTTAATATAGTGCAAAATAAATAACGGCAATTTCTTCGTGCCTTCACTGTTTGTAGCACTAATTTTATGTAGCACTTTTTTATTTCATTGTGAATTTCTTAATGTATTATGTTAAAATGAACTTTTGCACGCTTGTTTTGTATCTGATTCGTCTATGGACTTGAACTCTTTAATTTTAATTAATGAAACAATTTATAGCATTGTATTATTTTCTGCAGCTAACTCAAACGTATACTCACTTTCAATGTTGGAAACTGCTCCACAAGAAGAGCAGTTTAATTTGCACATAATGCGCACTGCATGCACTAACTATCACACATAATGTATAATATTATAGATGGGTATTTGAATTTACGAAAGTACCTTATATTTCCAAATATAACGCGTCCTTTTTGTTTAATATTGTATGCTCAAAATTAGCATGTGCGCAGGGACGTAACTAGGTTAGTTTTCATCCGCGGAAAAAAA
Organism: Acheta domesticus; assembly: GCA_031308135.1. Classification (NCBI taxonomy): domain Eukaryota; kingdom Metazoa; phylum Arthropoda; class Insecta; order Orthoptera; family Gryllidae; genus Acheta; species Acheta domesticus. The sequence continues at coordinate 73,502,615 of JAHLJT010000631.1, forward strand.
AACTGGAGCAGGAGAATGTTTGATTTCAAAAGAAAAGGGGTTAAAAACAGCGCCCTCTTCTAATCGCGTGGCTGGAGCATAGGCCCCGTCTACTTCTTTCTAGTTTCGTCTCTGCATGTGCCTTGAATTTGCGTAGAAAGTAAACGTACTGAAAGTGATACGCTTCTTCGCGTAGACACTCCACAATTAATTGTCGGAGTTTATTTCTCATTTCACATTAAATCTGCAGGAATGCAACATAATACATTGCCATTACAATGTCTACAATAGCATTAACAAGGAACTTACATACTCACGTACCTTTTCAACTGTGGTAGAGACATTTTAAAACATAAAAATAAGTAGATGTCGCACATTAATAATTGTTTTTATTGTACGGAAATATTTTCGCGATTTACTATTTTTTTCCTTATTTAAGGTCGCCTTTTAACTACTCAAGTCATATAGCGATCACTATAAGTAACATTGGGGGTACCGATAGCAGTACATGGGCACACAAACATCCACGCCCCGGGCGGGATTCGAACCCGCGACCCTTGAGCCGCGCGGCAGCTACGGTTCTTCAGTCTTACCTTCAGGCAAACCTCGGCTATCCACGCCGGCTTTCTAATTTTTGTCACATTCAGCACCACCTATTTTGAAGTGCTTCTTTAATTTTTGTTGTTGTCATTTTCTAAGGTTTTATGTTGCCTTTTATATTCCAGTTCCTCCTCATACTACCAAATTCACAGAATACGGCTTCTAAATTGATAAATTTTGTACTATTTTATATTTTTTTGGTAAAATCGCTAGCAAGCTAAAATCTGATTTATCATGGATTCAGCCCTTGAAGTTTTCGTCAGGTGCCATTTTGTTCCGAAATGTGCTGGTGGTTTCGCTCGCGTGCCGTTGGCAGCGCTCCACGCACCGCGCTGTGCGGTGCCCACGGGGCGCGACCGAGTTATAGCGGTGCTTCTCATTCCTTCGCCCTGCTCCCATCTCCCGCTCACACGAGACCGTCACTTTCCTTTTTTCTCATCTCTCAAATTTCCTCCCTTTTACACTTGAGTGATTGTCAAGATCATATTTATTACTTTTCATTTGTCCTCCACGTGTATATTTTTACTCGTAATAATTTTTAATAAGTTACTTTTTCGCAAGTCCTTTCTTATTCCGTCTGCAATTTCTCAATTTCCATTCTCTTCCCCTCTCTCCCTATGCCTCTCTTGATTTGCACCTCTATTGGTTTTCTAAAACCATTTTTTGTTGCCACAACCTCCTCAATACACACATTATTTTCTTAGTATTTTTTTCGTAGTAATTATCAGGAATTTGACTCTAATATTTTATTTCTTCTTAAAACATTATTATATCTCAGTATGAACGTTACTCTGCTCTGTGATATTCTCGGCTCCCCTCTCTTCCTCTCTCCGTTCTTCTTCATTTGCCTTGCTTTTCTATTCTCCGTCCCCTACCCCAGTTCTACATGTCTCTCCGTTTTCCGCGCTGTGTCTAGCTCCTCATTTTCTCTTCCACCCCTTTTCTCTTCTCACGCTTTCTCACCAACTATCCTCCTTTCTGTCTCTCCTTCTCTCTCTCTTCCTCTCTCTTTCTCTCTGATCCTCTCTCTCTCTCCCTCCCTTTTCTTCTCGTCTAGATTTGTCATCCCTCTCTCTCTCTCCTATTATTTTCTTCCCCTTCCTTCTTTCCTCCCCTTTCTGCCTCCATCCGTCTTTCCCCCAAATCCCTCCGTTCCTCCCGCTCTCTTCCTCCTCGACGCGTGCACTGAACGTGTCGGCGTGCGTGCGCGTGCGCGTGCGCAGGGATGCGCTACATGGTGGTGGACTGCGGGGGCGGCACCGTGGACATCACCGTGCACGAGCTGAGCGAGCGCTGCGGCACGCTGCGCGAGCTGCACAAGGCCACGGGCGGGCCCTGGGGCTCCATGGGTGAGTGACTGCCGCGCCGCCGTGTGGCTTCTACGGCAGGGCGTGGCCCAGGAAGGGGGCGTTGCCCTCTTCTCTGTGATTAAGAAGTAACATACTTCCCTTTTAGCTTAAAACACTTGTGGAGACATTTGTTTGTGGTGAGAGGCAGGAATTATTGTTGGAACAATTTGAATTAAATGTGCCTTCTGTACCAGATTTTATTTGTGATATAATAACAGTATAAGTTGTATGATTTTTAATTGTGACTTAATTGGAAGGGTGGTTAGAATTAGCCCTTACTACCTTCCATTTCATATTAATTCAAGTAAAATCACTTCTGATACATTAAGGTCAGTAATAGCTGATGCGGTCTGTCGTAAATATTTTCTTTTCATTGTTGCATTCACTAATTGATGTAAACACTTTAGCATCGTCCCATTTTTACTAATGGCTGTGTAAAAATGGGTTCATTTGCTCATAATTTAGAGTATTCTTGCTTTGTTTTTACCCATGAAAAATGTGTGCCCGAAAAACCTGTGCTAGACGTGATTCATAACCTAGTTTGTGTCGGGTGGGGTGGCAGGCGTGGACGCGGAGTTCGAGCGCCTGCTGGGCGACGTCTTCGGGGAGGACTTCGTGGCGCAGTTCAAGGCGAAGCGGCCGGCGTCGTACACGGAGCTGATGGTGAGCTGGGAGGCCCGCAAGCGGAGCGCCAGCCCGCACCGCGACTCGCCGCTCAGCGTCTTCCCGCCCTTCTCCTTCATCGACTTCTTCCGCAAGACCAAGGGCAAGGAGGTGAGGCGCTCCCCAGACCTCGAGTTGAGCATGCAAAGCGAGATGTGCTGATAAGACGTTGCGGACATGTCATGTGTAAGGTAGTCATAATTAATATACTGTGATTTTTACAACTCTGCCCCTCAAGCCCCTATGGCTAAGAAGGAATATCACATGGCATTTCGCGTGTTCCTCGGTCCTGCAACTAGATGTCGCATGATCGCAAGCACTGCTTGACACGGTCGCGATAATGCGACACCTATCGGCACGACTAAGAAAGACGCGAAATGCCGTGACATATTCCATCGTGAATACAGGCGTTGAGGGGCAACGTTACAAAAATCGCACTATAGTAATTGGGTTACCTGGGGGTCTCCGTCCGTCATTTATTGAGACTCCTTTCGGTCCACCGATTGGAGCAAACGTCTTGGTCTGTTGGTGGGAAGTGGTATTGTTTGGATCCTTGGAATTTAATTAAAAAATTTAAATTAATAAATATAAAATACTGACTAATTCTTATTTTAGGCTATGACTCTCATTCACTGCGAACTGTTCGTTGATTTCTATTCCAAACAAAGATTGCAGTATTCTTTCTTCACAACGTGTTTGCAAATGCGCAGTTTGAATACTAGCGGCCAGCGTATTCACAATGGACGTTTTGAATTGGTATTCTTCGGGAATAAGCGAAAAGGGGAGGCTGTTAATGTTATAAAATGGTGCCAAAAATGTGATTTGTTAAAATTTGCTTTAACTGTGATGTGAAAGATATGATAAAATTTCCAACAACTGATCAAACAAGTTTACCCAACAACATGCTAAGGTGAATTTTCAATTTTATTAATTTCTGAGAGTGAACTTAATCATTAAAGTGCCTTCTTGTAAAAGTGAATTGGTAATTATGCGGTGGAGTGACTCAGTTATTTATACTGAACACGAGGGCCGAAGGCTCGAGCCTCGCCCTGGTTTGGAATCCGGGTGAACGAAGTGAGAAAATGTGTCTTTGAAAGTAATTTGGAATTCCATTGTGGAGGGAACACGTAATTTGGCATTACAATGTGGCGGAAACAAAGCGTACGCGAAGCCATTGCACCACGGTGTATTTCTTACACTGTGCATTGCACAGCGGCAGAACGAACCGAAAGTGAAGAGACCCAATTTTTCTCGGCGAGTCTCTTTTTTCACCTTGAACCATACCCTAAACTAAGATACTAATACTTTAAATTGTTTAATGCGTCGGAGTCCACGCACTATGATTGTAGTTATTAGGCCGATGTATCACAAGCAACGAACGTAGATGAAGTTTGTAAATATATCCGAGATTTATTTATCCGTTTGTATCCGAGATTTATTACTAGCCAAGTCTGTTATTTGGATTGCTGATGATTTGATTTTTCTCAACGGACGCCGGCCATTAATGACCTTAACAATTCATGTGTCTGAAATCACTAATCAATCAATCAATCAAGAGTGGCTTTTCTTTACTCTGGTTGCATTAAATAGATATAACAGCACAGTATTACAAAATACCTTTTTTTGTATATACAGTAAAGGGGAGAGGTTTCTTTTCCAACGTTTCTTAGTTACTGTTTGACCTTGCTTCACAATAAAATGTAAATAGTAATGACTAAAACGCTTCAGCTATGTGCTCAAACAATCTGATCAAAAGTACACCAAGGACTGAAGATTGCGTAAACGAATTATTTTCTTTTTGCAGACCTCATTATCATATTCAAGTTTTTTGCTGAGTGTTGTAACCGTGAATGGTCAATATTGTTTCTCGGAATTGTAATCTGATAAAGAGTAGTTAGAAATACTCTTTACATGTTATTAAGGTCGAACAGAGTGAAAGAGAAGTTGCACTTTCATTAAAGTTAGTGATCTGCATGTCAATTTACAATCATCTGTATACCTGCTTGAGTAACGTTCCTTGTTAATTTATTTACTTTCCAGAAATTCAAAACGTTATGTACCGGATGTCCCTCCACTTGCGTACCAAAACGTCTAAACGGTTCGCAATATCGAAATGCAGTTCTCGCTCAACATTGTGTATTTATGGGGCAAGTAATAAGCCATAAAGATATTGTTTGTAATGTGTTTAGTTTTGGAGACAACTATCTTTCATTTTTTAAATAGAACTATATTTTTTCGCTGGAAATGGACAGATCGTAAAAAAAGGTATACAGTTATGTATAATTTGTTAATGTTTTGAGTGAACACTTATCCTTTCTGATATATGATTTGAAAATAAACGGACAATAATTTCTTTAGTAGCCCTTGCAACTGTCGGCTTTGGGAAAGATGGCGTTTGCTGCGCCGAGATTGTTACGGAGGGAAGGGGGGATTGAGATGTGTGGCAGTGAGACATAGAGGCGTAACTACAGCAATCCGTGATCTTGACACGAAGTACACAGGTACAAACATCAATATTAACAATTAGAAACAGAGATTTGTTTCACTCATTGAAATTCCATGGTTTCTCATTCTTAAGCGAAAAGTGCATTTCGATATCGTAAACCGTTTACAAGTTATGGGGTGGCTTGTAGTTGGTGTAGCACCCGGTACAGGTCATCTATAATTTTTTGAGACTCTTCCTTTCCTAGATCGAGCAAGCAGTTCGGAAGTACGGCCGAAAGGAAGTGACTTGGTCGTCGCAGGGAGCATTGCGGCTGCAACCGAGCGTCATGCGGGAGCTCTTCCAACCCACCATTCACAAGATCCTGAGGGTGAGCAAACTGCGCCGCACTCTTCTCCAGAGTGTTTATTAATAGCGATTAATGATGTGTATTACGGTGTGTATTAAATATGTGTATAATAGCGGTTAATGATAATTAATGATGTGTATTACGGTGATCTTTAATTTGCTAAGACTGGCTTTTCTTTGATCACCTCTCTCATTATTAATTTTACTAATGAGATGTCCAATTTCTGAGAGACGTAACGACAAGCCATGCTACCAAGCACTTGAAATGCTACTTTTAAGTTCTTTTGAAATTATGTATTTTAGATAAAAAAATTATGGATAATAGGTATACAGCACTTGCTCCTTTTTGGAAAACAATTGAGATTTTTTCTTGGATAAACAATGATTTTTAAATAAAAGAGTGAGATGTTTAAATAAATTGAGTTGATATTTAAATAGTTGCACAGGAGATACTACTAATATAATATCAATGAGAAGCCTGAAGCAGAAAAATTTATACTGAACAAAACACAGAGAATATTTGTCGAAAAAGTAGCACGCGCAATGCTCAAGTTCAAATTCACGAATTCTGTAATAACATAGAATAGTATATAAAATTCAGTTCAATAGTTCGTTAATTACCAAATAAACAAGAACACGAAATATGTTATTTGCCCTATCATCTGCAACAATATGGTGCAAATAGCATCTCGATACCTTAAACCGTGTTCAAGATATTTGCTGTGGCCAACTTAGGTGGTCCACACTGTATACCTGATTCACAAAATAGATATTATGCTTTCTGAGCAATTATGAAACAATGCAATTATTTAGATTATATTAAAATTTATTTTAAAAATGTGTAAAAAATTTTTGTCACTTCCGTTTTTTTCGTAGATTGTTTCTTACACATTGTCATAATAATTTGAAAATTATTATTACATGGGAAATTTAGTTAAACTTCTTCTGAGCCTCTGGAAAAGGTCAACGTTGATCCGAAAATGCAATAAAAACAGCTTTCTTTGTGATTCAATATCATATGACATGTTTCATGTCTAATGACTTTACCTTTTTTTGAAACTTCAATTTTCTATTGGTCTACCGCACGATAAACATTACGACACATGAAGTGAAATGTCAATTTCACATTCCATTATAAAAATGTCCTAGTTTAGATTGCGAAAGTTCAGAATGAAATACTAGTATTGTTTGAAAAGTAGAGAAAATTGCTCTATTCTGTGAATATCCTGGGGACATTGATAAATTACCCCAGAAAATACGTATTCAAAGCTTTTTCTGATATTGATCCAAGAAAACAGTACGAGTAACGTTGACCTTTTCTGAACGACCTCCCTCGTTCGAAATGAACGTTTGGAAGGGCGCGTTACCTTGCATAAAACGTAAATCTTTGTAAATGCCATGACTAGGCTTACCTTTCAGTGAGACCTCTATAAATGGACTTTATGCTCGTAAGAATATTCAAGACTAAAACGATGGAGACCATTCTATGTGCCAATTCCACGAAAACCAGTGACAGAATTTTTACGCGTATTCATCTCTTAAGTTGTATTAAAGACCATGATGTACAGCATTTTTAGAAAAATACAAGATTAATTTATTTAACATTAGGTAAAATCAAACGTCATAAGCATTAATTCAGTATACATCATTAATGATACCTCTTTATGAGCCACTTTTAGCTGTGTCCATGGATGAATCAACAAATAATTAATAGCCCATTACAAGTGTAACCCACGACTAAGGACATTGCCGCGAGGGCAGAGATTTTCGTGACTTCAGGCTCAATATTAAATTATAAAAATGTCGGAGGAAACAAATATCAGATTCGAATTAATAGATGAAGGCAGTGAAGAAATTTTAAATGAGCATTCGTTGCACTCCGTGAATATTCAATTCCATTTCATCATACAATCTATCACTTACTGATTGAATTTTTATGTATTAAGGAATTGATATTTATTCACATTAAGGAAATTGTAAATATTAATGAATTCCAGTGAGTTTTAATCCAACTCTGAAAACATTACATTTCTGACTGTTGCAGTACATCCAAGATGTTCTCGACAGTCCGCGAGTGCACGGGATCCAGTACTTGTTCCTAGTCGGAGGTTTTGCAGAATCGCAGTTATTACAACATGAAGTGCGAACAGCATTTAGCACTCGAGTAAGAGTAGTGATTCCGCAGGTAAGGTGCTGAATTTTTTTATACTCCTGCAAACTTTTAAAAAATTAAGAACAAAATTGGAAAAGGATTTGCAGTATATTCTTAACATGGATGTTCTTTTGATTACACGTAGATAACTTCTACATTCTAGTTTTAGACTTTGTATCTCTAGGAAGATTTAGTTTCTATCGACCTTAAATGAATGCTCAACCAAAGAACGTATTTGCGAAAGCGGTTTAATTAAGAATGTATTGGAATCAGTTCAGAATTTTACAAAACACCGAAACGTCTCTGAACTAAAACTACTAAAATAGATTAGAAAGCAATAATTGAATTGTTATTAATATTGAATTTAAATTGTATTTAAAGCAAATAATTCGTAAAATATACATATAATTAATTTCATAAAACAAATAATTATTTAAATGTAGTCAATTTTACAACAAAGAACACACCAAACATATGACTGATTTTTGTAATTATTTCTTTGGTGAAAATCAACTCCAGTATAATGAATTTATCTGCTACACTGTTACAATTGTAAGAGCATATCGGGCAACATAGTACGGTACTGTAGGAGGACAGTGGCAAAATTCTTCCCTCACTACATAGCTATTATTTAGTTTATAAGACGTTAATCTTAATATTCATACGAGTATAATTATTAAGAATAGTTGTTCAAATATTTAGAAAATGGTATCATTTAAAATAATAGTTTACACAGGATAGTATTGTATCGTACAAGAGAGTGCTCGCCTCTATGCAGGATGTCCGTTAATACCCACGCATGGAGAGTACCACAGTGATCGGATGGCTGAGAAATGTGATGACACCCAATACTACACATTTCGGCACGCTGGTTTCCGAGTTCTACAAAATTGGAGGCTCACGATATACCACGCGAACTCGCGTATGATTAGTTAGCGAAAAACCAATACTCGCTCACCAGTACAATGTTTGCCGTTTGAACACAATTGTTCAATAAGCAATTACAAGCTTAATTGTTTTTACTACAAGCAGAATAGAAACTACAGTCTTTTCTTATGACACCTACTGCTGTATCGGAGAACGGCAGTACTCGACACGTGATAAGCCCGTACTTCGCGGTGGAGTGGAGGGCACCGACAAGAAAGATCGAGGGCCGTGAAATAACACTACTCAGGATATACCACCATAAACTTGTTGCTACATCAAAAACAATTTTTAGAAAACATACTCAAAATGTCTCCCGCGATTACGGCAACACAGCAATGCATGCTTGGCGCCGACCTGGAAGGCTGGCTGGAAGGCTGGCTGGAAGGCTGGCTGGAAGGCTGGCTGGAAGGCTGGAAGGCCGGCTGGCTGGAAGGCCGGCTGGCTGGAAGGCTGGAAGGCCGGCTGGCTGGAAGGCTGGAAGGCCGGCTGGCTGGAAGGCTGGAAGGCCGGCTGGCTGGAAGGCCGGCTAGCTGGAAGGCTTTGAGAGTCTGCTGACCAGAGACCGAGGAGTCCGCATGTGTGTCTAGCGTGAAGGTGAATACGCAGCCTCATAAGGGACGTAGTGGGTTACCAGCTAGGACAGCCGAAATCGACATTCTCTGAAGCTGGAAAAAGACCTATAAACAGAAAAAAGAAACACAACAATGCATGCGTGGCAAACTCTTTGCGCACGCCCCAATGTTTCGGCTCAGGACTGCCGCGGTTGGGTGTACCTGTACGACGAGGTCTTGCGCGTTGAGCGCCTCTTACTCCTCTGCTTGCAATTCTGCCACTTAGTGAGCAAAACATCGATACATTGCTACATTGCTACACTTTGAGCAAAACATCGATACATTGCTACTTCGATACATCACCAAAAGGTTTTCAGCGTTGTCCCAGTCAGCCTGATGAAAGAATTAGAAAGCTGTTGCCGTCAAGGGTTTGGTGTAACGGTTAGTGTATCTGACTGTTGTACCCAATTTTGCGAGTTCAAACCCGATCTAACTAATGGCGATTTAAAAAAAATATCCTTCGGACTCCTTCTTTCGGAGGGAAAGTAAAGTTGGCTGTCGCATGTAGTAGCCTGACTACATGTAAAAGATCCTCAGCCCTAAAAGAAGCTAGAGAAGCCAATGCTAAATTCAAATTGCCTGTTTCGTCGCCCGAGATGATACCTTCTTTCTAGATAGTGAAAGGAAAGTAGCGAAATTTGCGTGGTCAGACGGAAGAGCGGGCCTGATAGTCGGAGTCTCGCCGCTGCGCTGATGACGCTGTGCGGCGCTGTACTGTGCTGTTCGGCCTGGAGCCCAGCGTACGTGATGGTGCGCCGCAGGGCCTTGCAACTCTCCATCAAAACCGGAGACAAAGCTCGAGGGTGCTACAATAGGAGGCGCTAGTGTCGCCGGGTACAGCTGTAGGTTAAGTTCGCCAACGTCCGCACATAAAATTGGCTATTTAGTGAGAAATACGAATCTCCTACATGTTCAATTATTCATAATATTACATATAAGAAACCGCTGAAGAAAGCGTGAACGTCGACGCTATCTTTTGTAACATTACGCGCCTGCTTGCGTCTCGCGAGCCCACCCAGCGGCCACTCACGTTTTAAATACCATTGGCAGCAGTTCGTATTTTAGTTCCTGCAAGAAGGTGCACCGCTGTAATGGTCTCCAGCACGTTATATGGGAGATGAAAGGCCCTGGTGCGCCGACACAAAGCAGACCAGACTTGATGACGTTGTCATTGTTGAGAACTACTAGTTGTGTGCGTTCCGTATGGGATTCTACCTCTCATCCGCTTAAGGCAGTGGTGTCAGGGTCTTCTATTGGTGGAAGTGGCACGCGTCGTGGCACCTTAGCATGTCGAGCTTTTCTGGGCAACTAGCGTCGGGAAAGGAAATGATTAGCAACCCCGCCGTTTTACAATAGGGACGGCGTTGTCTCTGGTGGCGGGGTGATGAACTGCGTGGAGGGGCGATTTCGTTGTGGCACTCGTACCACCGGCTCCCGCTCGTGGCATCGACCTTGAGAACACTGGCTTAGGGTTTGTGCGCTGCGCAGGGGGTCGCGCTGACGACGCTGCGCGGCGCGGTGCTGTTCGGCCTGGAGCCCGGCGTGGTGACGGTGCGCCGCTCCAAGCACACCTACGGCGTGGGCGTGCTCAAGCGCTTCCAGCCCGGCGTGCACCCGGAAGGTGAGGAAGGGATTCTGATGACTGGACCTCGGAATTGTAGACACCAAATAGTGTCGATCAGGGCTCAGATTATGATGACATGTCATCTTTTCATTGGTGCATTCTAGACGGACGAAGCTAACTAGTAAATGAATGTTTATCACGGCATATAGGTGATAAAAATTATTGATATTGCGTCAATGTCATTTTTGCTATTTGTCATTTTGCCATATGCTATTGCTAATCCAAATATTTTGCTAACATTGTGTAAAATTGTTTGTTTTGTACTAGATGGACCCATGTGAAAATTCCGCACTCTTTTGTTATTGTTTTAAATGTGAAAATATTACATCGATGTAAAAGTCTATTTTATGCTTCTTCAACGATATTTATCGACCTCTTGTCGACCAAGAAGTTGTACAGTTATAGCAATACGAATGAGTTAATTGTGACATGGAAGTAGTACATAATATCTAAAAGCAATATCAAGAAGAATATATTCTATTCCCATATTTACTCATTATAATTAATCACGTTAGTATGTCATTTATAAATGGTGTTCATGAAATCTAAATGTCAATTAAATATCAAGAGTCATTGGCAAAAACCATCCTAAAATTGATAAATATGCACGTTAATATTATAATATTTTAAAAAATTATTTACGTAGACGGAATCTTTAAAATGTCAATAAAAATTAATGCTACGTACAGATATTTTACAATACATTTTTACCTTGAATCACTAGAATGAATACCTTCTTGTAATAATGTACAAAGCCACATTTGTGTGACTCAAATTAAAGTTTACATTAATGTGATTCATGAATAAAATTGGTGGTGATTATTCTCAGTCCGTTTCCAGTACTTCAGGTACTAAATGAGAACAACAATGATCCCTGTATGCCAAATATCTTACGAAACAACCATTAGCATGACAACGTAATTGAATATCGATCATCATTTAGTGATCATGTAATTCTCACCTGTTCATGCTTTTAGGACATCAGTCAAACTGATGCCGCATTGTTTGATGATATTTTTCAGTATTACCTTATCAAGCCTATATAAAATATCAACTGCTTTCTAATTGTTTAAAATGTAATATAACATTCTTGAAACAGAAATTATTGGAAGGCTCAATTCTTGCGTAAGTTTACTATTCATACCAAATGTTTCGAGGTTCAAGGAAACAGATGTTAACTCTGAACTGTCTTACACTGAAAACGCAAATTTAGACGATTCAATTGGTAGCCTCCGTTTCCATCACATTAAGTTACCATTGTGCCCATTCACCACAAGAAAACCACCTAATCGATCTTCATCAATCGTGGAGTACGGGCGTTTATATCATGCAACTATTTGAAGAACATTCTTAACCTTCCAGCGGGCGCGCTGTCTTAAATTTTACGTCAATAGCAGATTTTTTTGTTTTGCTGTCAACCCATTGTTATCAAAGACTTCTGCGTTCTTGGTATTCCTTGCAGGTATCTTTAGTGATGCATTCCTGCAATCACTGTTTAGTTTGCACTCTATATTCAGTTTTTGTAACGCTCTATTCGGGATAAGTGCATAGTGACGTAAAGTTTACGGTGCGCGCCGGCTGTTGTTCTAAAATATTGTATAATAATTTGGCCTAATCGAAATTTTCTGTAAAATGTCCAGATAAAGAATTCATGTGAACGAAAATCAGAATAGTCTTCAAGAGCTGTCTGATAGGAGGAAGATCATGAATTGGATAGTGACAGTGACAGTAAATGAATGTTGAAAATATAGACGAGCATCAGAACGATACTCGATAGGAACAAGATCTTTTTGATATTAAATACGAACGTTTATCAACGGATATGTTTTTTGGTAGTAAATATCATTCTTAGATACTATAATGCGACATAAAATTCCATTGTTCTACAATTTCTTTGATTTTTTAAGAGTCATTGAATGTCGTAAAATTTACGACACGCGCCTCTTGGTGTGAACATTTTACACGCGCCCGCTGGAAGGTTAAGACAATTTCGTTCCTCATTCATGTGCACTTCAAATATCTACATTATCTACGCAGTTGACACATGTGAAGGAACAATGTGCTTCGTGCTTACAGAAAAACTTGTGGAACGAGACGGCGTGCAGTGGTGTGCCGACGTGCTGGACAAGTTCGTCTCCGCGGAGCAGTCTGTGGCGCTGGGGGAAGCCGTGGTGCGGCGGTACACGCCAGCGCTACCTGCGCAATCCTCCATCCTCATCAACATCTACTGCGCGGACTCGGACGAGGCTCAGGTATTGGTTTCTCTGACTTTCCAAACAAGGATCTGTGGTGTAAGAAAGTTCATCAAATGAAGACCTCGAGGCAATAACATGCTATGCCAATATACTGCTCGCTTCCAGCTTGTCCCGGCTGGGGCGGTGCCCCGCTGGTGGGAGATACCTGGTTGAGGGGTAAACCCCGGTAGTCGACGGTAGGTCGGCGCCAGATCTCGCCATCCAGCGAGGAAAGATCATCGCCACCTCCCGAGAAAACACGCACTACACTTACGGGACTAATGCCCTAAGTAGCTGACGCGCCCGGAAACACGAATCAATCAAACTATACTGCTCGCGCAAATTTTCTTGATGCACGAACACTCTAGTTCTTGGCTAGCGCTCAATAGCACAGACCGTTGAGATATTAGGTTCGATTCGGAACAGCACGCACCAATTTACAAGCTGCCAACAACCACCTTATAGTTTCAAAACAATCGAAGCATTTCTTGTGATACGCGTGGGCACGTTAAATTCATGCCGACAGTTGGTACGCCCTTTTAAATCGTGACGTAGCCAAAACCCTCCTCTTCCCGCTCTCCCCGCTGTGGAATATCAAGGAAACTTGTGTGTGTAGTACGTAAGTTTTGAGAAAAAGGCAAGTAAAGATTTAGACATTGCGTTATACCCACTGAGATAAAGAATATTAATTTATGAATTACACTGCCATCTTGCGGCAAATCTTTAAAACATAACCCCAATATTTAGACACATCTGCGGGGTGTCGAAATACACTAATAATCTCAGTTTCATCTGAAATGTGACTTAGGAGGTGCCCCAAGGTCTTCAAATCTATGATAAAAATGATATCTGGCCTTAATTTTCAACTAATGTAAAGTGAAAAGGAAAGAATCGACGACAAATTTACTAAATAGGTGCATATTGCGAAAGCATTTTTTTAAATGTTCATTTCACCAACAGAACTAATTTAACCACAATTTTCTGCAATAAACAAACTTTAACACCGTCACTGAGGATTATTTATATATTAAACACCATGCTGAAAGAATGGAAGGATGGACGAATTTACGGGTCACCAATTTAAAAAAAATTGTTTAATGTTGATGTATTCATGGTTCAGTTTAATTAACAGTATTTTGAAACGTCATCAAATTTATTTGTCTCTTTTGACTTTTTATCTCAAGCAATCACAGCGATGATTCATGACATCATACCATGTGACGCTAATTGAGCAGTTTCAGGGCACATTTGATGACCGAGAGACGATAGTATTCTGATTTAATATACAGGTATTGTGTAAAGACGAAATTCAAACATTCCTTCCAATGCACTCCTGGATTTTTAAGACTTGTTCATTTCGTCTTTGCAGGAATCGCATTTGTTGCACGAAACACTTATTGCACGAATCACTCTAATTGCGCGAGTCGCTGGGGTCGCGCGAGTCGCTGGGGGTCGCGCGAGTCGCTGGGGTCGCGCGAGTCGCTGGGGTCGCGCGAGTCGCTGGGGTCGCGCGAGTCGCTGGGGTCGCGCGAGTCGCTGGGGTCGCGCGAGTCGCTGGGGTCGCGCGAGTCGCTGGGGTCGCGCGAGTCGCTGGGGTCGCGCGAGTCGCTGGGGTCGCGCGAGTCCGCTGGGGTCGCGCGAGTCGCTGGGGTCGCGCGAGTCGCTGGGGTCGCGCGAGTCGCTGGGGTCGCGCGAGTCGCTGGGGTCGCGCGAGTCGCTGGGGTCGCGCGAGTCGCTGGGGTCGCGCGAGTCGCTGGGGTCGCGCGAGTCGCTGGGGTCGCGCGAGTCGCTGGGGTCGCGCGAGTCGCTGGGGTCGCGCGAGTCGCTGGGGTCGCGCGAGTCGCTGGGGTCGCGCGAGTCGCTGGGGTCGCGCGAGTCGCTGGGGTCGCGCGAGTCGCTGGGGTCGCGCGAGTCGCTGGGGTCGCGCGAGTCGCTGGGGTCGCGCGAGTCGCTGGGGTCGCGCGAGTCGCTGGGGGTCGCGCGAGTCGCTGGGGTCGCGCGAGTCGCTGGGGTCGCGCGAGTCGCTGGGGTCGCGCGAGTCGCTGGGGTCGCGCGAGTCGCTGGGGTCGCGCGAGTCGCTGGGGTCGCGCGAGTCGCTGGGGTCGCGCGAGTCGCTGGGGTCGCCTGGTCCGCGAGTCGCTGGGGTCGCGCGAGTCGCTGGGGTCGCGCGAGTCGCTGGGGTCGCGCGAGTCGCTGGGGTCGCGCGAGTCGCTGGGGTCGCGCGAGTCGCTGGGGTCGCGCGAGTCGCTGGGGTCGCGCGAGTCGCTGGGGTCGCGCGAGTCGCTGGGGTCGCGCGAGTCGCTGGGGTCGCGCGAGTCGCTGGGGTCGCGCGAGTCGCTCTACTAACACTTCATCCTGCTGGTAACGTTATACAACGAAAGCACATCAACATTTTCAGCGAAGCATACGATAGTACTTCCCGAAAGACTGGTGCCCCTTTTAGTCGTTCTCCGGGAGAGGTGGCTCAATGCATCAACGGATGTCACTGCAGTGCCGCTGACCGGTCCTAGGTTCGAGACCCGACGGTGGCGGGTTTTTCGGCACTAGCTTGTGAGGTAGATCGAAATCAGTCTGTCTGGAGGAGAATTCTAGCTAGGTCGGCTACTCTGATCGGTGATTTTTCGTGGTTTCACTGATCAAAACCCAGGAGAATGCCGGAGAAGTATCCTAACAAACGGGCCACGGACCGCTCGCGATCTTTCCTTCTTCCCTGACCTATTCTCACCCCTTACACACAGTAACATGCACTACACTGACACACATGGCCGGGAGACCGGTCAGGGGCTTACAGCTTTTGGGGGGATGCCGACTGGAGCGATGCCCCGCTGGGGGAGATACCTGGTTGGAAAAAAAATCTCGCTATTCGACGGTATGTCTGCGCCGGATCTCGCTATCCAGCGGTGGAAGACCACCGTCACCTCCCAATGAAAACGTGTACAATACTTACGGGACTGATGACCGCCGTCATTGACGTGCCTGCAATCACTAATAATCAATCATTGAGTCATTCATTTGCATTCGGGTCACTGCATTTGAGCGGGGTTCCTGTTCGCAGTTCACGACAGACCCTGGCGTGCGGAGGTGCGGGGCTCTGCGCTTGGACCTGTCGTCGGCCGGCGGCGGCTACGCCAGCGCCAGCGGCGCGGACAGCGACGACCCGGAAGCGCCGCCCACGCGGCCGCGGGAGATCCACACGCGCATGGTGTTCGGCGGCACGGAGATCACCGCCAGCGCCCTCGACCTCGCGTCGGGCAGCTGCGTGCACGTCGACGTCGACTTCCTCACCATGTGAACTTTTCCGCGGCAACCGTTCTCCCAGGATACCCACATGCTGTAGTTTGAAAGTTTTGTACTGCGTGCACGTTAGCGTCAACTTTTTCACTGTGTGAAGTTCACCCGTTCGCCCAGGATCTCTACATGACGCAGTTTGAGAGTTTTGCCTAACTTTGGGTGGATTCTGCTTAATAATTCCGAGAGATAATGAATGCCTCATATTTCAGCATGTGAAGTTGGCCACGACGCTCGTCTACCCGAGAAGGCAACGCACGCTTTGAGAGAGCTCAGCGAAACATTAGATGATTCGAACAGAATTCTTCGCTGAACGACCTGAGGGTCAATTTTTTTTAAAATGTGATTTCACTTCAACATCTGCCCTCTGCGGTACGAGATAATCCGTGCCATTGCTGGTTCTCGAAAATATGTTGGACATAGTGCGAATACCTCCGAAGGTCTTTATGGTCCCTATTGTTTGACTTGCTGCTGCACGTTTTTCAACGAACAAAGTAGAATGTTCAGTAATATCGGCAGAGCACGACACAGTACTTTCCATTGTCATCCCTTATGGTCGTGTACTGACAAGCCAATGGGTGCTGGGAGAGTGCTCCGCCCAAGATTATATGAATCAAACTGTATTCTTCGCAGAATTGCCTTAGGGCCGGTTTGTTTCACTATTTGAATTGACTTCCACATGTGTCCTCTGCGGTACGAGATAATCAATTCCTGTCTCTCGGAACATTGCTAATAATTGCTGGAATAATTGCTGTCTCTCGGAAGTATCTTGATCATAATGTAAATACCTCCATCGAAGTTCCTTTTGACCTTCATTGTTTGGCACAAGGAGCTGTACATTTTTCAACCGGCAAAGCTGAATGTTCAGTAATATCGGCGGAGCACGACACAGTATTTTCCCTTGACATCCCTTGGGCCACGGTGCCATCAACATGTCTCAAGTATTTCGTTGCGGAAAACTGTACCTTACCTGTAGATGAGGGTATTAGGGTAATAGATTCTGTGTGCTTGCAGAGAAATCACTTGCAAGAGAGGTTATAAAAATACTTGGTGTTTTGGTGTTTACCACACACTCCCCGCAACGCGCATCTAAGTTAAGTGCAAGCTATATTGCATCTTGCAATATTTGTTTTCGGACATACCAGTCTATCAGCTAAACTATGCCAGTATGAGTTCGAGTCGTTTTGGAGAATTTCGTGTCGTTTTGGTGACATCAAAAAGCAGCAACACAGACTCGGAAAAAGATGTGGAAATAAGTACGTGTTTGTCAAGGAACACCTGAATTGTATAACATGAGGTTACTGCTATAAATTGAACGATATTTCATGACAACGTGGAAATGTGTATTGTGTCATTTACCCATACCGAAAAAGAAGGCCCTGAACATCAAATTGCATCTCGATTCTTGAAGGGGGCCTGGCTGTGACTCAGTCAATCCGTGCTTGATCATTTCGTTCAACATCATGATACTTTCGTTGTAAAATTGTTTATAAAATTATTCACGAGTAGTGGTAACTCATCTGCAAAGCTAAATCATTACATCGCAGTCTGTAGAGTGCAATAATTTTATTGTAATTTTGCTTTTTATTTCCATTTTCTCTGTATTGTGATTAATACTTTTTTATTTACAATATGCAATGAAAAAATGTTTCTACTCCCAAATAGCTTATTTTGAAGGAATTGTTTTCTTTCTGAATGAAGTGAATACATGGATTTTCATTTTTAAAATTAAATTCGTGAAATCAAAGAAATTAGTAATTAAATATAACAATGTTAAATTTGATAGTTTCATATTTTAAAGAAACATGTAGAGTATAGTGTCTATACAAATGATCACTTTAACTATAACGTCCAGTGAAGGGAATCAAAACAGGTATTGTAAAAGAGATGCGAAAGGTTCGGAATATCAGATTTTGTTCAAGTGAATTACGACATTGGCTCTGGACTATGGAAATTGTCTATCCAAAACCCTTCAAGATGATTTTGTTGCAACCGTATTAATATTATGACTATGCAGTTACTGCAAATGTCGGGAAGTTTTAAGAACTTTCGTTGATGTGCCATGATATTATTATTTTTATAGATTTTTAAAATAGGATTATCAAATAAAATAGGTAATCATGTATGTTCCGTTCCGTCAGCATGTAAGAGTTGTCAAACTTAAATTTCCAAGCATCATAATATGGATCGCTTCCTAGTGCATACATGTAGTGAAATTGAGAGTTGCTTGAAAAGGGAATGCAGGACGAGATTGTTAGTTGTGTAGCTTCCACACGAATCATGATATGTGAGATTTGTATCATGCAAACATAATCCCGCCTTCTAATTCAAAGTTTCTATTTGTTTATGAAATGTACAACGTAATGTATTAGATTACAAGGCAGATGTTAAAAAATAAAGAATTATTGTAAAGTGCATGGATGTATTCTTACTTTTATTCTTCTTACCAACCACAATTTCAATACGAGAAAAGGTTCTTTCAATGCTAAACTGTGTCCTAGAAATCAGTAAAGAACACACTAAAATTAAATATTAAAATTAAAAGCTTTAAAACAGGTTTTTAAGAAACTTTGGTTATTGACACCATTGCGACGTCATCTAAAACAGTGATTCAATTACTAGTAAATCAAACTCTCATTTAAACTCTCATCTCCTTTGTATGATAGCATATTCCCATAACTCCCAGACTAAGTCCAATGAAAGAATGTCAAATGTTCATTAGACTGTGTATTGAATTACAAAACAAACAAGTAATGCTTAAGACAGGGCTTTCCAACTGGCGTCCCGCATGCGTCCCGCAAGATCTTTTTGTGCAGCCCGCGACTGCTTTGAAAAATTTTATTGTACCAACCAAATACGAAGGGTTATTCTGTTACGCATTTTTATAATTACATAATTGTAATTATAAATGAAAAAATAATTGTGAAATATGTACATTAAACATTAAGTATGTTAAATAAAAGTTGTCTCTAATATACATTTATTTCATTATAATCTCAGTAGGGGTAAAAACCATTTTAAATTACAGTGCGGCCCAATGCTTAGCTAGAATTTGATATGTGGCCCATAAGCCCTTCTATGTTGGACAGCGCTAGCTTAGGAGAATGCATTTTGACATCTCAGGTAGCCATGCTACAGCTATCATAGATGTAACTAGTGGGTTTACAACAGCACACACTTTCTCGCATTATTTATAACGTTTACAATTTTTCAAAAATTTTGAGAGTTAAACGAAAATGAGACCTGCTCCAGTTCTAGGCGTTGTTTGGTCTATCTGTGGAAAGATTTGCAGTCTTTGAGAAAAGTTTTTTTTAAAAATTGTATTAATTTCAAGCAGAAATTATTCGAAATCTACTCTTTTTCCCAAAACATTTCTTAAAGATTGATTGACTGATTTTATTTAAGACAAAAATCTGAAACTTCTTTATTGTACTATTTGCAATTTTGCGATTTTGGTGGTATACACCAGAAGAAAATTCTTTAAAAAATGGAGCTTTTTTGGGAAAACAATTGTTTAAAAAGTGTTTATATTTCAGGTAAATTTAAGCAGAAACTACTCATTTTTGAAAAGTGGTACACGACCTTATTTCAAGATCTCTCTGAAGAACAGATTTCTTTCCGGAAAAAATCTCTATCCTCAATATTGTAGTTGTACTAAGACGAAGAAAAATTTTTAATCTTTTGCAATTTTCGAAAGTTCAGATATTTCAGCAGTAATGAGGCCTGATTTTTTAAACGTGCTTTACGTTATCCAAGGACAAAGTTTAATAAAAAATATTGGAGCCATTTTCAGGGAAGTTTTGAAAATATTGCGTCTTCGTGTAAAGTACTACCAAAAATCTATATATCTGTTTCAAGCTCACACTCAATATCGATCGGGAAATATCAATTGTGGAGAACATCGTCTGAACGGTTTAGGTGCTAGCGTTGACCACAGGCAGACACAGACTGGCAGGCTAATGGGCAATGCTGTCAAATTTTTTAATATCAAGGACTCAAAGATCATGGTTTCCACACAACTTGTAACAGGAAGTAATTTACTACTTATAGGAACAAGATATATTCATTTTTTGTTAACAGGGCACGGCAATAAGAGTTTTTTGAAGAAAATTGGCGGATTTCTGGGGCTGGATTACTATACTTTCTCTTATTACGAAAAAAGTCGAGATAGTGCATTCCCATAAGTGATAAAATGCATTCCCATAAGCGATTATTAATGATTAGAACTGTCCACATGGATAATTACACTTCATTGTAATAATGAAGTTATTCCCTAAAATAAATATAAGGAACTTGTATTTCGCCATTCGGGTTTATTTTTTGTTCACAAGCACACGTTAAACAATAACTAACAAAAAAATGTTGTTGCGAATAACTGTGTGTCAAAATTCTTCACATTTGCAAGTTTTAATTTGAACACTTCCATAGCATGCAAATCTCAGTAACATGATGAATTGAATCGTTTATTTGAGAAACGTCAAAAATCTAAAAAAGAAAAATCGCGTTAGCGACGTAATATTGTTTCAAGAGAATAGACACATCGTTAAGTGCAGAAATCAGCTCTACACAGCTCCCGTAATTAAGTCTGAACTAAAACGTCGTGTTTAGAATAGTACCTCGCCTAGCGACGTCTATTGACAGGTTTCTGCTTTAAACCGAAAGGAAATTTCCTTTTAATCCTGCAGTAGTCGCATGCGGACATTAGCGCGAATGGCCACTATTCAGTTCAATAATTAAACTAATAATTACAATTATAATCCAAGCTACTTTGAAAGGTTATCAGCACAACTCCAGGTTAGGTAACACATTCGGGATCGGAGATTTTCTAAGGAAGATTCAGGAAGTGTCGCTGTGAACCGTATCAGCTTTTCTAAAAATAGAAGCATAATTCGTACTCGTTAAACAAATGGTTTACGTTTATTCCCACGTGCTTGATTTCTTGACCTCTATTAATAATATTATGGAATGATTCTTGAGATTAGGTCATTGATAAAAAATCTTTTCAATCTGCCAACGTTTCAGCCTTTATTCAACCTTCATCAGGGCTACAAACAGACGGATTATTTACCATAGATACACATTACGTTCCAAGATTATTTCACAATTTGACTGATATATACAATATATAAAGATTGTGTTATTACATACCACATTTTCCGCATCTTTCGGTTCCATCCACGATCCACCCCACATTCTCTTTATACACTTATAGCCTCTACCACACACATTCCTTCAGCCGCGCCATATTACACACACCACCCTCACACCTCATCCTTGCAAGTCTCCTCCCTCTTAGATCATGTATGTACATCATGTATAACAGTCAAATTTGTATTCATATCCGGTCTACTTTGAACAACAACCAACCTATATACCCAATCATCTCTATGTTCATACTTACATTAACTCACTACTTTTTTTTCTTTCTTTTTTTTAATATAATAATAATACATTATATATAATTATTTATATATATATATATGTAAAGTATACATTATTCGTATTATAACAATTATACATTGAAAAAGAAAGAAAAAACACAATTATAACAATTATAGTACAATTAATTATTACATTACTACACATTACTACAAATGATTGAAATTATTTTTTTTGACGTTTGATTCGGATATTCTCCAGAATATCTGAAGATTCCTTCCAATTAAGGAATGTAATGTATTTTAATTTGTACTGAAATTATTTGCCATGAAGGAGAGATGGGAGAATAGTTTGAACTAAGGTTTGAATATGAGGTATAATTGAGGAAAGGAAATTATTGAGGAATTGGAAATTAAACAGAAATAGTTAGAAATGTTTGTTTGTTGCTTTGTAACATTTGAATAAGATTTAAGTGTTGTATGAGAAGATGATGTGTATAATCCAGTAAGGTTGGAAGGTTCTTGTGTTGTAGTGTTGTTTTGAGCATTGTATAAATGATCAAGGAGTGGAAAATATTGATCGTTGAAAGATGGAAGGAGGGTAATGAATTGCTTAGCGGGTATTGTACGTGTGTTTGAAGGACGAAATGGATTTGATTGAAGTAAATCTTTGTAAGTTTTGCAACCTCTGTAGTTCCCAGTATGCTGCCCGTCACAGTTAACATAAACAAGGGGAGTTGATTTACTTTAAAAATTTTTGAAGCTTCGGGATTTTTAATCAATTCAATTGAACAAATTTCTATTGGTTCACGTTGTTTATTATATAAACGATATCCTTTTTGTACCGGATAGTTTAATCTTGTCAGTTCATTAAAAATTATTTCATCAGTATAGCAAATTGGAACACCTTTAAATATGACACTAAAAGTTTTAATATTAGGTTCACGGTACGAGAAATATTGAATGCTACTAGTGTAATGATTTCATTATTCTTAGGCATTCTCCAAAACAATTGTGGACAAAAGAGTAAATATTTAGGATCTATAGTCTATGAAGTAAACAACGTGTATGATGAATCGATGAACAAGACAAAAGAACAGCGCGCCGCGGAAGGTGTATTTCGATCCTTCTGGAGAATTTTTAGGGGTTCAATAAATTCGGAAAGAAATTTTGACGATCCAGTTAGTTGAAGAAGAATTAAATGAACGCTGTAATTTTTGTTTGAACGAGATCGGACGACGGGTTCTCTTAAAATTGTAATTAGAAAAATTAGAGGAAAAGTCCAATCGAACGTGTTAAATAGCATAACTTGAATTATCAAGATTTCGCGAAGAAATGCTAATTAAACAACGAGAGGCGGCGGGAATCGTCGTAATATGAATTTAGCAAAATTTATAAATGGTTTAGAGAGTTTATAAAAACATTGAACGCCCTAAATAAATAAATATTACAAACTAATAATACCAGAAAACAAGCGACGAATTATTGCTGTGGAATGTCGACAGAAAAATTAGCATTTTCGACGTGAAATAAATAGAAAACAGCCATCTTGACAAGAAAATCTTAACATTGGGGAAAAGCTGAAACGAATGAACACGAAAACAAGTCAAAACGAAGAATATGGGACATTTTAAAAATTTTTTATGGAAACAACAATGAAAAAGCGAAATGGATTTCGCCGGCATTTTTTCATAATCCGAGTTAACATGTTAAATCGGCATGATTTTTGACTTCACTTCGGTCTAGTCAGCGGTTGAAAGGACATAGTTTCCACGCTTGCCGTATTCATGATTTTAAATTCTTTCGGACTTAGACATTTTTTGGGCGGCGGATAGAAAGTGAATAATGGACATATGACTGTGCAGACATTGTTAATGCAGTAAACATTTTGAAGAGAGAAGAAGTATTATTTTCTGTAGTGAATTTGTGGCGCAAGGTGTTTGGACTATTTTATGGAATTCCTGGGGAGAAATATTTGAAGAGAACCGGCCCGTGCACGATTGGAACGTGCGAGGACATCGAATGCGTGCGAGTGAGCGCGCATAGGACCACCGAACCGGCAACGGCGCTGTTTTTCGACGATGCAGAAAAAAGGAAAGTGATGCATTCGCGAAATAATCAACAAAAAAAAAAATCAGATCTGAACTTGCGCATATTCAAGACGTAAATAACGTTCATGAGAATCTTAAAATTTTACGAGATTTTATAGGCGGAATTAATGTAATATAATAATTTGTCAGCTAGGATCTAGTATTTGTTATTCATTTTCATTGTTGCCTTGGAAGTACGTACGTACATAGTGTTGGTAATAACATTGATTTGTTTTGAAGAAAGGAATTCCTAAATATTAGTAAATTGTAAAACGGTTAATTAATGACCATTTCGTGTTGTAATTAATTGTGATTCATGCAATTGGGCAATGGCATTTTAAAGAAAATCATAACAATATTGCCAAGCATAAGTAAATGTTTACGCGCTGTGCATTGTTGCCGAAAGAAACAAATAGATAAGGAATTAAAATTCTTGCTTTCCTGTTTGAGAATATATGTTTTATTTCAGTATTTAGTAGCCCTGTGCACGCTGCTTTGTTAAACGTTGTTTACAGGTAATTCCCGTACGGGGCCGTCCACGACCTACGACCCAAACAAATTTCATGCAACGCCATTAAATAATAATATTGATAAATTGAGTAGTGGTAAGAGAGGTACAGTTGCATTGGCACCCGAGTAAAGAGCAAATAGGAGAAGGGGAAATAAATAAATAAGTGAAATAGAGGGAAGACCCGTTGCACTAGTGTCACAATTTTTTTGTAGTTTTTGAAATCACCAATAGTTTGAAAGATAATTTTTACATTATTTTTGATTGTTTTTGTTGCAAAGTCATTTTAACTGTATGTTGAAGATCTGTAAGAAGGTTTGTAAAGTTATAAACATTGGACACAATTATTGGTGGAATGTTAATGGTTTGAGAGTCATCTTGAGGTTCTTGTAAACTAGATAGCGGTGCATATTTATTGCTAAGAGGTATAGGTGGATTAGAAGAATTAGAGGTATTAGAAGCCAGTCTTTTACCTTTAGAATGAGAGATTGACTCATCTTCACTCTTTTTTTAATCACTTTGGTTCTGAACATTGTTCTTGAAATTGTTGGCTTCAGCTTGGATGGTGGAATTTGAAGATGAAACATGAGTTGTATTTTGCGGAGAAGGTTGTACAGATTGCGATACATTAGTCGAACTGTTAACATGGTTGTGACATGAAGATAATGTAGTATTATTAATATACGGTGCATGCAGATTTTCAGAGGAATTACTTGCATATGTTTGCACGTTTTGTTGGAATAATCGATTAATCGTATCATTGGAAACTTCTTGATAATTCAAACAACGAAATGTTGAATTATCTGTAAATGTTTGTTGAAATGTTGAATTATCTGAATGTAATGTTTGTTGTTGCAATTGTAGTTCGTCTGAATGCAGAGAAGAATCTTCTTCAATAACAGGAGGTGGACGATAATCAGAATTTTGCGAAATTACCGGAACACTGACTGACATGTCGCCCGATGTGTCCAATGTCTGATGTGATGCACCATCCACACGATGGTAGTTGTCCGAGGCGCCATAGCTTATTATTGTTTCAGATTCTTATAGTTTATAGATTTAATTATTCTATAACACAACACAATAGATGCAAAATAACTGGTAATAACACTAAAATCAGGAGAGCAGTATATACAAATCGTGCAAACTTAGTCAAAGCCACCTGAAATTCGCATATAAGTTTGAAGTAATTTTGAACATTTTCAAAGCAAAAAGTTTTTGTTTATTGCTGCAGGCGGAAGGTTGTTCAGCAGGCCAAGACCTACCTTGGGTTATAGCACCAACCAGTGGCGTATCTAGGTATTCAGGCGCCCATGGCAAAGACGGAATTTGCGCCCCTGTCAGGATACTTCAAATGAGGGTTGTTGTTATTTAGTTTAGCAGGTGCACTCTAAATAGCGCCCCTTATGAGTGGCGCCCATGGCACGTGCCATGTCTGCCACACCCTATAGAGCGTCCAAGCATTTGATTGCAGTACAGAGCTTATGGAGAACAGCGTTGTCACTTCTCAGCAGCCTGGAGCAAATTAGAATACCACTTGAACGGAAATAATTTCAAAACATGTTAAATAGTTGGCTTAATATTAGAAATTAAAGATTTTTGATAAAAAAAGATGTATTATTTTTATTAGAATTATTATTTAAAAAAACATACCTTTAAATGAGAGTTAAAACTGAAATATCAATAGCAAAACAAGTCCAAATCCAGTTGGAACATTGTTAATTCATCACATACTGACGAGGCTTGAATTGTTTTCCGCGAATGACATCGTCATTATTGCTAAGTTTCAGTCCCAAGTCAATCAGTACCTCCAATACATCCACTTTTTTTATGTAAAATAAAGGGAAAATGCTCATTCACAAAGGTGAGATGACATGGATGGTATCAAATACTGCAAGGGTTTGTGCGGACAATGCATAATATTCTTTTCGAACACTCAGCTAATAATTCATCTCATATTTGCTTTTGAAAGCACATTTTACGACAACTACTGGTTGAATGTTTTTGGCATTAATATTATTGACTGTAAAATTTCTAATTCATTTTTAGATATGTTTAAATGTATTTCACTGTTTTTAATAAGTGAAATTGAAAAATAAATACTCTATTTTTCCTTTCACATCGCCAGTTGAGAATCGCTGAGAAGTATTCAAGATCACTGAACGACATGAAATGTTCGTTCGGAGCGCACGAAATATTGTTTTTATTACCGTCTAACTCAAGAACCATGATTCATACAGAAATGTGGTTGGTCTCATATCAAAATTTGGACTTCCCTTGTCATTTCATCCGCTGGGTGTTTGTGCTTTTCTGCAATAATAAAAAAGTTTCTCGCATAGTGAAAATTTAAGGATGTCAAAATGTAGAAATAAGCATTTGGCTATCATTTATAATTAATTTCATGGAAATTAAACCATAAAACTAAATTACAAAATAACCATCTCATTCGTAAGAGTTCTGGGAATAACTGGTAAAAAAACTCAATTGTCTAAGATTAACACAACTGAAGCTATCGTTGAATGAACTTGCTAAGTATTTGCGCGTGAAGCAAGATGGACGAGTCGAATAACCCCGAGCTTCCTGAATCGGCAACACAGCTTGCGGTAGAAAGAGAGAGTCTTATGTAAAATTGTATTGGATAGAAAGAGAGGGCAATACTCCATAAGGCGCCGTACCGCAATCAAATGTTTGGATGCACAATAGATACGCCTCTGGCACCAACATAAGAAGATAAACGTTTTTGGCATATTTTAAACTAGGCTCCCAGTCAAGGTTTTGCATTTATCACAAGGATACAACTCTGTAACACAAAACTTCTTTAATACAAAACTAAAACATTCTGATTGTCATTAATTTCTGCTTAATCCATATTTAACTCCCCTACATATATTTCTTCTCGAGGTGAAGCAATTGTTTTCACTAAATGTGAGGCTGGTATCTCATTTTGAGGAGTTCTGGGCCTCAGAACAGGAAAAGATCAAGAAATAACACAAATTATTTTTAAATGATTAGCCAGTTCTTAAAAATGCAACTTCACTAGCAAATCAGTGTACTTCAGCAATGCTCTCTGGAAATCAAAACACCGTTGACTTCACGGGTGTGGACGTCAATATCAGATGGCGTTGACTTCAGCTTTCCATGTCAGCTGTTCGCGCGCGCATTTCTAGTTAGACCGGGCTGAGCAGCGCTTAATTTAAAACACCGTAGTTTATATAATATTTAACTTTTCCTCTTTCACAAGGATTGGATATGAAGAATGCCCGGGCAACGCCGGGTATTAGGCTGGTTCTTAGTAAAGTGTAAAGCCACTATTAACGCCATGGCTCCTTTAAATATTATAATATTCTTGCTCTCTTAGCTATTCTCAACCAGGTAGTGGATCCGTTCCGTGCGGGATACGGCTTGCGTAATTATTATCAGCTTCTTTATTATTTCTGAGGAAAACGGGGATTTCATTAAGAACAATTCATTTCTTTCGTTCCAAAAATGGCGATATTATTCGCCTTTTAATTACATAACCCAACTCCCATTTCGCAACTTCATTTGCACTAACAAATACATAATATTGAAAACATTAAAAAGAAACATGTGAATGATGTAACAGAAAATATGAAAAAAAACGAAACTGCTTGTGACATTTACGAAATTATTAAAAAAACAAACATTCGAAAATTAACTTGTGTATACGCACCCTTACTAATTTCAAAACCATTCTGTTCGTTATTATATTTCATTCCATTGAAACAAAATATATTCTTCTACAATATCTTGATTTTAAAATGAAAAATTTCTACTTTAAACGACATTCGTCTTTCTTGACCGACGTTCGTTCCTTACCTTCCAACTTGCCATCCGATGCTCAAACGTTTTCTTCCAACTCAGGTTATCATTTAATCTTTTTAATACCCAAAACTTTTACCTTTATTACTCAATGATTTTACGGGATTTTAAACGCCAATTTACAATAAGAACTAAACTTTTCATAAAGTTCAACTCAGAACATCTACTTGGCAACATTCGTCCGTCGCCATCAATTTGTACATCTAAGTATTCATTCATTACTCCTACACATTGCATTCTTCTCCACCTGACTGGCGAAGTGATATGCAAGATTCACATTAATTTTTTCAAAACAATTTTATTTGAATTGTAAATTGAATTTTAAACGGAAAATCTATCCATGTAAAAAATACTTTAAAATATCTACTGTTTTGGAGAGTATGAACTTTTTTTAAAGGAATGTTTTAATTTAAGGATTATTTATTATGTATTTTAAAAAATTAATTACTTCATTTCTTATTAATAAGTACGTTTGAAAGATAATATTTTTATTTCCAATAATACCTCCAGGCAAAAGAGAACTCCATCTAAGTATATTGTGGTATTTATCAACCATACAAAAATAATTTTACTCTTTTTTATAACTAATAGTCTGCTCTAGATCGTGTAGATTTCGGATTAAATAAGGTGAATAGTTCAACCTCCAATGTTGAAAGACTAGGAACGAGTCCAACGAATTTAGACTTTGTAGTTTTCGGAATTTCGGGTGTTTGAATGAAAACAGGACCTGTGTCATTTTTCTAAGCGTAGCAATTGCTTTGCTAAACAAACCATTTCTGGAAAACAAATTACTTTTAAAAATATCTAGAGAACTAGTTAGCATTAAATAATATGTCATGTTCCATTTTTTTCTCAGAGGTATTACAATCGTGACATTATTCTCTGGAATTTATGTTGTTTGCAAATACTCATTTTTTTCCGGGCCGTAGATCGGATATAGTTTCTCTAGAAGGCTTATGCTCCGTTTCCTAGTAGGATACGCAGTCGCAAAGTAGCGAACTGATGACCACCCCAACCCGCGCACAACACGTCGACACGATTTGTAGTAAATAAACGATATCTTATTACTCTACGTTTTAGAACAACAATATAGTTTTGTCAATGATACTTTTTCCTTTATAAATTCCCTTCGACCCTTGAGATTTTAGGTAATTGCTTAAGCCACTTTCAAATATCTGGTGGCGAATAGTGCTCACCCATTATAGCCCATCAGTGCCGATCAATGCTCAACTATTACTGAATTGTTATTCTCTTCTGAATCACTTGTACTCTGTAAGAGACCTCTGGTAGCGTTTTTGAATCAGCAGACCCGACTAGTCTAGACAACGCTACTAGATGTCGCTGAAGGCATCGACCGGTTAAAAGGGGAATCCCCGTGCCCTCTCGGCGCTGACATCGCATGGAGAGACAGAGAAATAATATAAAAACTCACATTTCTGCGAAACATGTTTTTTTCATAAAAAGAGATGGTAGTTTTTAGTAATTGCTAAACATTCGAAATGTTACCGGACTCCGAAAAAATAAGTAATTGTGTGTTTGACGGTCGGTAAAATTTCTGAAGGTTTTCAATTTGCAATAAAATGCAAAATAGATCGCAAAATGCGAAATCACAAACAAAGTGCGAAGTGGTCGTGAATCTGCGAAATGATTGCTAAATTACATTTTATGGTTTCCTTCGTGTTCGCTCTCTAAGTAGCGATCCGACATCGAAAGCAACACATCGATGTTTGAAAACATTTGTGTGGTCGCGTTTATTAATTTATAGTTAAACTTTAACTTACAAAACAAAATAAAATATAATAAGAACAATTGAAAAAAAAAACATATCCCGAAACCCTCTGCGCTCAGGGTCATCTTAAGGGGTCTCAGCTTCCTCAGTTCGCTGTACGGAGAAAGTCTCGGGAAGAAAGCGTTTTTTTACGCTTATATTATTTGTTGAAGTTTACAAATGGCGAAATTATAAATTAATTCCTTTTATTTCGTGATTTTAATTGGAAAAATAAAAAAACAAAAATAATCTTTTTACCTCAAAGATTCCTCTCTTAATAATAATTTTCTTAATAAATGCTTCAAAATAATAAATCTTAGTTTTTATAATGCTACCAGTGTTGCCAACCCGAATTTTAGAAAATTAGTACCCTTTCGTGGGCAAAATATATCCAGATTTAATTAGTAAAAACTGATATGAAAAAATGATTAAATAATGTAGTGTTATTTGGAATTTACATTGATGAATGAAATCATATCATCCATGATTACATACAAGGAGGTGGGAAGTATTCTTCCCACGGCCCTTTTTGGGTATGAAAAAAATTGACATGAACTACATATAAAAATTTCAAATTTTTAACAAAATTCTTTTATTTTGCATTAATTTTCTATGAAAAATTCTAAAACATGGATCTAAACAGAGTGGCACAGAAAATGAACAAAAATAAACACGAAACTACATAGTACGCAAAATCAATTCGCATATGATAACACGAATTTATATATTGGGGATTTTCCTAGACATTCAGGCATCATCATAATTAGCATCAAGAAGTTAAATTTTTGTATTTAGAGTACAAAGACTATCAAATTACCCCTCAAAACTTGTTTGTATAAAATCATAAATGACAAGCAAATAGCAAGAGAACTACTTATCACATGTATACAATAATTATGATAATACACAGATTACCCCGCAAAATTGTGTAGAACACAAATTGAACATTACGCAAACATCTAACTAAATGACAAAATAAACAAACACATTCTCACATACATCAAAACATAAAAAAAGGATGATAATCCATAAAAACTGGTAGAAGTACGCTCACGACAATGCTATATCATTCACACTTTACCTCACGCGGCCTCCAAACTCAACAATGATGGAAATGGCGGGAAGTGCACTAGGCAGAAACATTTCAAATAGTCAAAGGTAAATTACAATACATGGTATGGGCAATAAGAACGCTTCAGAAGGGAACTGGAGAGATCTTAGTGAAGTGGGAAGCATGCTTCCCACGGCCCACGAAAGGGTTGTCAAATGTTGGTAGAAGTTGGTAGAATGTAAAATGCAAAATTGGTAGATCTACCACCTCAATTTAGAAGATTTTTTAAGATTAAAAATGCATGAACTGTTCTTAAAATGTTTATTTTTGGAAATTATACATATTTTTATTGAAAAATTTTAAATGTTCTGCGCTAGGCTGCCCGTTGTTTGCCATGAATCATTTAGTGCCCAATAATCCCTTTTGAGTCCCCGTGCAAATTCTATTTCTCTGGAAGGTTTTCATATTATTAATTGCAGAAAACAATCTCTCAACGTTGGCGCTACTATGTGGAAGTGCGAGTAATTTTCTCACGAATTCGCATAGCAGGGAGAGACTGGTCTCCTTTTTTAATGGATGAAACATGCTTCCAGAATTCTTCAGGTGTAGGATCCACATTTTTTTCTGTGAAATGAAATGTCATGTTTCTTAATAATCTCCACTCTCGGTCCAATTCGGTCATGTTTTCTGGGCATAGTCCTAAAAATAAATATGTAATGTAAATAAAAAAATATTCTAGGGTGGACAACATTAATAATTAATTATGTTTAACTTGCCTGGAAACTGAACTCCTAAATAGCAATAGTTGTGACTGCATGTTTTTCAATGATATGTTTGGGATTCATAAATTTAAGACATTTTAATCTTTGCTTTTGATTGAAACAAAAACGCTGCTTTATTTGTTTTACACTCTCCATATAAAAGAGAATGCATTTTTCTTTAAACTGTATTATTTCCATTTCATTCATCCTCGCCACAAAGTCTTGTTTCAATAACAGGGAAATAACATTGCCACCAAGGTTGATTTCTTCAATAGCTAAATGGTTTTGTTTATTTTCGTATTCTAAATTCAAAATTTTGTTCTGTAAATCCAAGTTACGATCCTTGCTACTGTTTTTTTCTCCTTCAGTCAGCTGCAGTAATTCTGATTTAATAAAACATTCCAAGATAGTTTTGTATGTTGTAAAAATCCGTTCATATAATAAATAAAGTTTAGGACTTTCTGATTGCATTTCTTTATTAATGTCATGGAAGTAGAGCAACACATAATCTAAAAAATGTAAGTATAGCTCTGTTGAAGGATCCATGGACTTCACATGGATTGTCTGAGCTGTAAGTAGCCTGTCATTGAAAACAACATTTTGGAAGTATAACTTTAAAACTGGAAGCTGTTCTAAAAGCCGTTTGACCACAGGAAGTAGAGACAGCCATCTTGTTTGAGCTGGGTGTAGAAGTTTATGGGGTTTTATATTCAGAAAGGACTGGAATTCTTTATAGTCACCCAGACGTTTTGGGCTATTTTGGATATAATTGTATACATCTCTTGCAAAATCCTCTACACCTCTTGGATGAGTTTTGCAGGCATACGAAGCACACAAAGGAAACGAGTGGCAAATGCACTTCATCATGAATAAATGTTGGATCTCATTTGCAAATAGAGTGGACAATGAATGGTGTGAACCAAACATAGTATTTGCACCATCAGCTGCAAACCCAATCATGTTCTGTTTGTAAGGAATATTTTCATTATCAAAATATTCTTTGCATTCCTTATTTAATGCTGAGGGGACTGCGCCCTCTACAATTGGTATTAAACATAAAAAATTATCTTCCGCATTGGAATCTACTGCTGTTCTGGCAATGAGCGCCAAGTGTTTTGTTGTTGATTTGCCTGTACTTTCATCAACAATCAAAGAAAATTTTTCAGTTTGTAAAGTCTTAACTAATTCGCTGTGAGATCATTTTCCTATTACATTTGTAACAATGGATTGTGCCTTAGTTTTTTCGAATGTAATTTCTTTGGCTATTTCAGAATCCGAGCAAACATTTTGAATAAGTTTCTTTAGGTCACCTGAAAAATAATATTATTTGAATACCTATAGTGTCTTAATTAAAATTAATTTGTTGCGAAGGAAATACAACAAAACATAGCCTACATTTATTAAATAAGGAATTGGTAGACCAAGCCGCAAGCATACTAACCAGCAATATTAAAAGGTAGATTATTTTTTGCCAAAAACAAGCCATTCTTATTTCTCAAAATTTGATTTTATCCTCAAATGACTTTTTTGAATGAGTTTGCCCAAACTGGGTGATTGATAGTTGATTTGCTATACCTGAAAACAAGTAGTTAACTTTTTAAAAGATTGGTGTTTTATATATTTAAAAAATAGATAAAATGAAATTGCGTATAATTTGCGGATTTAAAATATATACATGCACAATCATAGGCAAGCAATGATAAATTCATTGATTGTTAGTTTTCGTTTGTAAAATTTCAATTAATTATTCAATATTAATTAAACTAAACTGAACATAAAGCCATGGAATAGAAGTTCACCTTTCACTCATGCTACATGCTTTAAACTATTTGCATGTTTATTTAGGATAAATCTTCCACCAGCACACTTAAGATCACACCTACATGATTTGCAATAAAAATATCCTTCACCCTTGGTACTTTCTTGAAGCCAACCTGCAAATTCCTTGTCTTTCTCCCATAATTTTGAATATTTTGGTCATAGTGCCTTTTTCGAGCTTTTCGTGGCGGAGTTCCTAACCTAGAACTCTGTGCATCGCTTTCGCTGCTGTCAGAATTCATTATAAATAAATGCATGCAACACAGAACAAACAGCAATCAGCACCGTTAATACGTAGTTGTTTAGTTTCAACAACAAAACAGCACAAAACAGGAGCAAAGATATACCATTGATTCCGTAACAAATCAACCGGGAATGGGCCACAGAACGGTATAATAATGTCTATGGGCGCAAAATGGCACGAACGGCGAACTGTTGTTGACGTTTTTGTTTTTTTGTAGTTTATGGCCTGGACTCTATGTATGCTTGACGCGTCGTCGCATGGCTCACGCAACGTCGCTCGTCGTTATAAAAATAATTCAAAGTGATGATATATGTCAAACTAATTAAAAAATAGGTAGTTTTTAGGTCTGGGGTGGTAGATTGGTAGATCTACCAAAAAGCTGGTAGACATGACATCACTGAATGCTACAGCCTTGTTTTCAAAATGTGGTTTCTTAAAATTTAAAGTGCGAAATTCTACTATCACTATTCATGATGTACGGGGAAACGTAATACCATCAAATGATGAAGAGATTGTCTTCGATGATATATTTCGGATTCAGTCTGGTGTACAGTTCACTCACATATTCGTTTGATGAATAAATCAAAGGTGGAAGAGTATGGAAATTATATTCCACTCATGAATGCTTGATTATCATGTTTGCCCGAGCTGAGGCCCGGGCAAATATTCGCCAGTAAACTAGTCTCCCGTATACTACCAAGTGGGATAGACCCCAGGAGGCCGGTGTACTGGCGAATTTTCAAAACTATCTCATTAAAGATACCAATTGTTTCGATTATTTTTTCATCTTTCAGAGCAATGTTCTCTTATAAAAATGGCATAGGACCAATTTTCGTTGAATTATAGAAAATTGCGAAAGTTTCAAATTGTGTACGGAGTCTTCCTACATCGAGTGTATTAAAGCTAGATTTTTTCCTTAATTAAACCTGTTCTTCAAAATTAAATATTTAAATCAGTTCACGTAGGGTCGGTAACTTCAATTTTTTTGGCTAATATTATACGACTGAGGGCCATTTTCTCAAACTCGGTTTAAACAGCTCGGTTTCAATTAAACGTAGTTTCTGCTTTAGTTTAAACTGTGGACGCTTTTCTCAAAATCAGTTCAACTTTCAAACGCCGTTTAAACCTGTTAAAAGTTAAACGTTAATATAATCGCCAAAATCGTAAGGAGGATGCATCATTAAATTTTTGCTTCTTTGGTTTTTTCAAACAAACGCCCTTTTCTGTTGTCAAAGAATACAAAAAAAAAAACTTTAACAATTTCACAAAACTCTTGCAGTGATGCGAAACACAAAGTTAAAGGCACACACTGACCAAGCGATGCTACCTGACTAACACAGCAAGCAAAAACCAAATGAATGTAACATTGAAAGGTTACGAGGCACACATGGCTGGGTTGTCGAACCACACCACTGTCACAGCACCACCGCCGCTCCTACAAATCACACCGCTGTCTAGTAGAGGGTCTCAAATGCAGAAAGCGTGAAAAATGCCCTTCACCGCCGTGGATGCTTCATGCTCCCGGTCCACCATAGCTCCTTCCGCTTGGCCCACACTCCACCAGCTGTGTCGCCCGCTGTCCGCGCGTGTTCTGGCGCTGCCCCGGGTTCCGACCCCGGGCAGGGCGCAGAGGGGCGGGCAGCCGGCTAGCTGGCGGCGGGGGGCGGACGTAGGCGGGGGGAGAGATACTGGCGCGACGGCGCGATGGTGTTGGTGGCGGCGGTGACGGTGGTGATGTAGTGACGTCACCGGGGTCGGCGGCGAGGGTAGCTGATTGCTACCTGGCAGGGCGGCGGAAGAACTGTCACATGCATCAAGGCGCGGGGAAACAATGATTTAATTAATGTCTTCATTCCATTTCATTGATTGATGGATTGATTGATTGATGATCGATTGATTTTTTTTGTGGGACGCGCGAATTTTGGAATTGGCGCCCCCATGACACCCTGGTCTAGCATGGAACTCCCATAATTTAGCGGGAAGTACCCCAAAGAGTGCCCAGGTGGGCGGAAGTTGCAGGAACTTGTCCGCGCCGAGCAAAATGTGCTAACACTGTAAAATTACGCAAACTATTTCTATTCAGAAAGCAAGATCCTCGAACAAACATTAATATAGTTAAAAATGCCATCATTTACCGCACTTTGACGAGAAATGACACGTTTTTACAAAAACCAGGCACAAGGGTCCGGCCAACCTACGGTCAAGATTTTCGCGAATTTCTCGAAAACTAACAATTTCACGGCAAAACGCGGTTTACCAGTGAATTCGCAATAATATTCCGTGCTAGAAGGCTGACTTTCAGAAAAATCGAAATACCTTCGGAAATTTTCAAATTTTGACCGAAAATTTTCGTTCAAGTTCTTTGCGAATTTTTGGAAAACTAACAACCAGATGGAAAAACGGATTTCACCAGAGAATTTGCAATTAATTTTCCGTGCTAGGACGCTGACTTTCAGGAGAATCGAGCTCCCTTCGAAAATCGCCAAAATCGTAAGGGAAGGCATCGTTAAATATTCGCATGTTTGTGTTATCCGAAATAACGCCGTTTTCTGCAAAAACAAGCAAACTATTTTTATTCAGGAAGTAAGATCTTCCCGCAAATTTTAATATAGAGTTAAAAAATGCCATCATCTTCCGCAATTTCACGAGAAATGACACTTTTTTACAAAAACCAGGCAAAAGGGTCGGTCAACCTACGGTCATGTTTTTCGCGAATTTCTCAAAAACTAACATTTTCACGGCAAAACGCGCTTTACCAGTAAATTCGCCATAATATTCCGTGCTAGGACGCTGACTTTCAGAAAAATCGAAATATCATCGGAAATTTACAAATTCTGACCGATGAATTCTGACCGTGCTACGTCGCAGATTTTCAGGTGATTCGAATTATCGTCGAAAATCGTTAAAATCGTAATGGGGGCTGCCATTGATTTTTCTATTTTTCAAATCGCCCGAAAATATGGGCAGAAAATAGATTTTTCTGCGAAAATACCCAAACTATTTCTACTCAGAAAGCTAAATCCTATTCCTAAAATTAATATTGAGTTAGAAATTGCCAATTTTACCGCGTTTCGAAGAAATAAGAGCCCTTAAAGAGATTTTTACGAAAATTAAGCCGAATCCACCGGCCAGAATCCGGTCTCGTTTTTCGCGAATTTTTGGAAAAATATTGATCTTTTTGAAACACGGGCTTCACCAGTGAATTCTCCATTAAACTCCGTACTACGTCGCAGATTTTCAGGAGATTCAAATTTTCGTCGAAAATCGCGAAAATCGTAGGGGGGTGCCATTGATTTTTCGCTTTTTCGATTTGGACGAAAGAATGGGCAGAAACTTCATTTTTCTGCAAAAATACGCAAACTAAGTTGACTCAGAAGGCTAAATAAGATTTCTAAATTTAATGTAATGTTAGAAAATGCCACATTTTACAGCTTTTCAACGAGATATGTTACTTAAAAGGTATTCTTACGAAAATCAGCCCGAAACTGCCAGCCAGAATACGGTCATGTTTTTCGCGAATTTCTGGAAAACTAACGAAATTTTTAGAAAACGGACTTCACTAGTGAATTCTCAATGAAATTCCGTGCTAAGTCGCAGATTTTCAAGAGATTCGAATTTCCGTCGAAAATCGCGAAAATCGTAAGGGGGGGTGCCATTGATTTTTCGCTTTTTCGAGTCGCACGAAAGAATGGGCAGAAACTTCACTTTTATGCAAAAATACGCAAACTAAGTTGACTCAGAAGGCTAAATAAAATTTCTAAATTTAATATAATGTTAGAAAATGCCAAATTTTCAGCTTTTCAACGAGATATAAGACCTGAAAAGTATTTTGACGAAAATCAGCCCACAACTGCCAGCCAGAATTCGGTCATGTTTTTCGCGAATTTCCGAAAAAAAAACGAACTTTGGGAAAACAGACATCACTAGTGAATTCTCAATGAATTTCCGTAATAAGTCGCAGGTTTTCAAGAGATTCGAATTTCCGTCGAAAATCGCGAAAATCGAAAGAGGGGTGCCATTGATCTTTCCCTTTTTCGAGTCGCACGAAAGAATAGGCATAAACTTCACTTTTCTGAAAATTACGCAAACTAAGTTTACTCAGAAGGCTAAATAAGATTTCTAAATTTAATATAATGTTAGAAAATGCCAAATTGTACAGCTTTTTAACGAGATATGAGACCGGAGAGGTATTTTTATGAAAATCAGTCCGAAACTGCCGGCTAGAATTCGGTCAGGTTTTTCGCGAATTTCCGGAAAGCTAACGAAGATTTTGGAAAACGGACTTCACTAGAAAATTCTTAATAAAATTCCGTGCGAAGTCGCATATTTCAGGAGATTCGAATTTTCGTCGAAAATCGTGAAAATCGTAAAGGCGGGTGCCATTGTTTTTCGCTTTTTCAAATCTCTCAACAAATAGGCAGAAAATGGATATTTCTGCAACAAACACGCAAACTATTTCTACTCAGAAAGCTAAATCCAAATTCTAAAATTAATATTGAGATAGAAAATGCAAACTTTTACCACATTTCAAAGAAATAAGAGCTCTAAAAGAGAATTTTACGAAAATGAGACCGAATCCACCGGCCAGTATCCGGTCTCGTTTTTCGCGAATTTCTGGAAAACTAACGATCTTTTTGAAAAACGGACTTCACCAGTGAATTCTCCGTGAAATTCCGTGTTTCGTCGCAGATTTGCAGGACATTCGAATTATCGACGAAAATCGTGAAAATCTTAAAGGGAGGTGCCATTGATTTTTCGCTTTTTCGTGTCTCTCGAAGATATGAGCAGAAAATGGACATTTCTGCGAAAATACGCAAAATATTTCTACTCAAAAAGCTGAATCGAATTTCTAAAATTAATATTGAGTTAGAAAATGCCAACATTTACCGCGTTTCAAAGAAATAAGTGCCCTGAAAGAGAATTTTACGAAATCCACCGGCCAGAATCCGGTCTCGTTTTTCGCGAATTTCTGGAAACCTAACGATCTTTTTGAAAAACGGACTTCACCAGTGAATTCTCCGTGAAATTCCTTGTTTCGTCGCAGATTTTCAGGACATTCGAATTTTCGTCGAAATTTGTGATAATCGTAAGGGCGGGTGCCATTGCTTTTTCGCTTTTTCGAGTCTCTCGAAGAAATGGGAAGAAAATGGACTTTTCTGAGAAAATACGCAAACTATTTCTACTCAATAAGCTAAATCCAATTTCTAAATTTAATATTGAGTTAGAAAATGCCAACTTTTACCGCGTTTCAAAGAAATAAGAGCCCTGAAAGAGAATTTTACGAAATGCACCGGCCAGAATCCGGTCTCGTTTTTCGCGAATTTCTGGAAAACTAACGATGTTCTTGAAAAACGTACTTCATCAGTGAATTCTCCGTGAAATTGCGTGTTTCGTCGCTGACTTTCAGGAGATTCGAATTTTCGTCAAAAATCGTGAAAATCGTAAGGGGGGGTGCCACTGATTTTTCGCTCTACCGAGTCTCTCGAAGAAATGAGCAGAAATTGGGCTTTTCTGCGAAAATACGCAAACTATTTCTACTCAGAAAGCTAAATACAATTTCTAAAATTAATATTGAGTTAGAAAATGCCGACTTTTACCGCCTTTTAAAGAAATAAGCGCCCTAAAAGAGAATTTTACGAAATCCACCGGCCAGAATCCGGTCTCGTTTTTGCGAATTTCTGGAAAACTAACGATTTTTTCGTAAAACGGACTTCACCAGTGAATTCTCCGTGAAATTCCGTGTTTCGTCGCAGATTTTCAAGAGATTCGAATTTTCGTCGAAAATCGTAAGGGGGGTGCCATTGATATTTCGCCTTTTCGAGTCTCTCGAAGAAATGGGCAGAAAATTGATTTTTCTGCGAAAATACACAAACTATTTATAGTCAGAAAGCTAAATCCAATTTCTAAAATAATAATGAGTTAGAAAATGCCAACTTTTACCGCGTTTCAAAGAAATAAAAGCCCTGAAAGAAAATTTTATAAAATCCACCGGCCAGAATCCGGTCTCGTTTTTCGCGAATTTCTGGAAAACTAACGATCTTTTTTAAAAACGGATTGCTCCAGTGAATTCTCCGTGAAATTCCGTGTTTCGTCGCAGATTTTCAGGAGATGCGAATTTTCGTTGAAAATCGTGAAATCCGTAAGGAGGGGGCTATTGATTTTTCGCTTTCTCGACTCTCTCGAAGAAATGGGCAGAAAATGGACTTTTCTGCGAAAATACGCAAACTATTTCTACTCAGAAAGCTAAATCCAATTTCTAAAATTATTAATGTGTTAGAAAATGCCAACTTTACGCGTTTCAAAGAAATAAGAGCCCTGAAAGAATTTTACGAAATCCACCGGCGAGAATCCGGTCGGGTTTTTCGCGAATTTCTGGTAAACTAACGATCTTTTTGAAAAACGGACTTCACCAGTGAATTCTCCGTTAAATTTGGTGTTTCGTCGCAGATTTTCAGGAGATTCGAATTTTCGTCGAAAATCGTGAAAATCGTAAGGGGGGGTTCCATTGATTATTCGCTATTTCGAGTCTCTCGAAGAAATGGGCAGAAAATGGACTTTTCTGCAAAAATACGCAAACTATTTCTACTCAGAAAGCTAAATCCAATTTCTAATATTAATATTGTGTTAGAAAATGCCAACATTTACCGCGTTTCAAAGAAATATGAGCCCTGAAAGAGAATTTTACGAAATCCACCGGCCAGAATCCGGTCTAGTTTCTCGCGAATTTCTGGAAAACTAACGATCTTTTTGAAAAACGTAACTCACCAGTGAATTCTCCGTGGAATTCCGTGTTTCGTCGCAGATTTTCAGGAGATTCGAATTTTCGTCGAAAATCGTGAAAATCGTAGAGGCGGCTGCCATTGATTTGTCGCTTTTTCGAGTCTCTCGAAAAAATGGGCAGAAATTGGGCTTTTCTTCGAAAATACGCAAACTTTTTCTGTTACGAAAGCAAAATCCAATTTCTAAAATTAATATTGTGTTACAAAACGCCACCTTTTACCGCGTTTCAAAGAAATGAGCGTCCTGATAGAAAATTTAACGGAATCCACCGGCCGGAATCCGCTCTCGTTTCTGGGGAATTTCTGGAATACTAACGATCTTTTGAAAAAGGGACTTCACCAGTAAATTCTCCGTGAAATTCCGTGTTTCGTCGCAGATTTTCAGGACATACGAATTTTCGTCCAAAAGCCTGAAAATCGTAAGGGGGCGTTTCTCGAAGAAATGGGCAGAAAATGGACTTTTCTGCGAAAATACGCAAATTATTTCTACTGAAAATGCTAAATCCAATTTCTAAAATTAATATTGAGTTAGAAAATGCCAACTTTTACCGCGTTTCAAAGAAATAAGAGCCCTGAAAGAGAATTTTACGAAATCCACCGGCCAGAATACGGTCTGGTTTTGTGCGAATTTCTGGAATACTAACGATCTTTTTGAAAAACAGAACTCACCACTGAATTCTCCGTGGAATTCCGTGTTTCGTCGGAGATTTTCAGGAGATTTGAATTTTCGTGAAAAATCGTGAAAATCGTAATAGGGGTGCTATTGATTTTTCGCTTTTTCGTGTCTCTCGAAAAAATGGGCAGAAAATGGGCTTTTCAGCGAAAATACGCAAACTATTTCTACTCAGAAAGCTAAATCCAATTTCTAATATTGATATTGGGTTAGAAAATGCCAACTTTTACCGCCTTTTAAAGAAATAAGCGCCCTAAAAGTGAATTTTACGAAATCCACCGGCCAGAATTCGGTCTCGTTTTTCGAAATTTCTGGAAAACTAACGATCTTTTTGAAAAACGGACTTCACCAGTGAATTCTCCGTGAAATTCCGTGCTTCGTCGCAGATTTTCAGGAGATTCGAATTTTCGTCGAAAATAGTGAATATCGTGAGGGGAGGTTCCATTGTTTTTCGCTATTTAGAGTCTCTCGAACAAATGAGCAGAAAAAGGACTTTTCTGCAAAAATACGCAAACCATTTCTACTCAGAAAGCTAAATCCAATTACTAAAATTAATATTGAGTTAGAAAATGCCAACTTTTACTGCGTTTCAAAGAAATAAGAGCCCTGAAAGAGAAATTTACGACATCCACCGGCCAGAATCCGGTATCGTTTTTCGGGAATTTCTGGAAAACTAACGATCTTTTTGAAAAACGGACTTCACCAGTGAATTCTGCGTGAAATTCCGTGTTTCGTCGCAGATTTTCAGGTGATTCGAATTTTCGTCGAAAATCGTGACAATCGTAAGGGGGGGTGCCATTGATTTTTGCTTTTTCGAGTCTCTCGACGAAATGGGCAGAAAATGGACTTTTCTGCGGAATTTCGCATACTATATCTACTCAGAAAGCTATATCCAATTTCTAAAATAATATTGAGTTAGAAAATGCCAAATTTTACCGCCTTTAAAAGAAATAAGTGCTCTGAAAAAGAATTTTACGAAATCCACCGGCCAGAATCCGGCCTCGTTTTTCGCGAATTTCTAGAAAACTAACGATATTTTTGAAAAAACGGACTTAACCAGTGAATTCTCCGTGAAATTCCGTGTTTCGTCGCAGATTTTCAGGAGATTCGAATTTTCGTCGAAAATCGTGTAAATCGTAAGGGGGGGTGCCATTGATTTTTCGCTTTTTCGAGTCTCTCGATGAATTGGGCAGAAAATGGACTTTTCTGCGAAATTACGCAAACTATTTCTACTCAGAAAGCAAAATCCAATTTCTAAAGTTAGTATTGAGTTAGAAAATGCCAACTTTTAC
The DNA here is from genome assembly GCA_031308135.1 of Acheta domesticus. NCBI lineage: Eukaryota > Metazoa > Arthropoda > Insecta > Orthoptera > Gryllidae > Acheta > Acheta domesticus. Next base: position 73,545,035 of record JAHLJT010000631.1, read on the forward strand.
CGCGTTTCAAAGAATAAAGAGCAGTGAAACGGAATTTTACGAAATCATCCGGCCAGAATCCGGTCTCGTTTTTCGCGAATTTCAGGAAAACTAACGATCTTTTTGAAAAACGGACTTCACCAGTGAATCCTTCGTGAAATTCCGTGTTTCGTCGCTGATTTTTAGGAGATTCGAACTTTCGTCGAAAATCGTGAAAATCGTAAGGGGGGGTACCATTCATTTTTTGCTTTTTCGAATATCTCGAAGAAATATGCAGTAAGTGGACTTTTCTGCGAAAATACGCAAACCATTTCTACTCAGAAAGCTAAATCCAATTTCGAATATTAATATTGAGTTAGAAAATGCCAACATTTACCGCGTTTCAAAGAAATATGAGCCCTGAAAGAGAATTTTACGATATCCACCGGCAAGAATCCGGTCTAGGTTCTCGCGAATTTCTGGAAAACTAACGATCTTTTTGAAAAAACGAAACTCACCAGTGTATTCTCCGTGGAATTCCGTGTTTCGTCGCAGATTTTCAAGAGATTCGAATTTTCGACAAAAATCGTAAAGATCGTAAGAGGGGTGCTATTGATTTTTCGCTTTTTCGTGTCTCTCGAAGAAATGGGCAGAAAATGGACTTTTCTGCGAAAATACGCAAACTATTTCTACTCAGAAACCTAAATCCAATTTCTGAAATTGATATTGAGTTAGAAAATGGCAACTTTTGCCGCGTTTCAAAGAAATTAGAGCCCTGAAAGAGAATTTTACGAAATTCACCGGCCAGAATCCGGTCTAGATTTTCGCGAATTTGTGGTAAACTACCGATCTTTTAGAAAAACGGACTTCACCAGTGAATTCTCCGTGAAATTCCGTGTTTCGTCGCAGATTTTCAGGAGATTCGAATTTTCGTCCAAAATCGTGAAAATCGTAAGGGGAGGTGCCATAGATTTTTCGCCATTTCGAGTCTTCCGAAGAAATGGGCAGAAAATGGACTTTTCTGGGAATATACGCAAGCTATTTCTACTCAGAAAGCTAAATCCAATTTCTAATATTAATATACTGTTAGAAAATGCCAACATTTACCCCGTTTCAAAGAAATAAGAGCCCTGAAAGAGAATTTTACGAAATGCACCGGCCAGAATCCGGTCTCATTTTTCCCGAAATTCTAAAACACTAACGATCTTTTTGAAAAACGGACTTCACCAGTGAATTCTCCGTGAAATTCCGTGCTTCGTCGCAGATTTTTCAGGAGATTCGAATTTTCGTCGAAAATCGTGAATATCGTGAGGGGAGGTGCCATTGATTTTTCGCTATTTAGAGTCTCTCGAACAAATGAGCAGAAAAAGGACTTTTCTGCAAAAATACGCAAACCATTTCTACTCAGAAAGCAAAATCCAATTACTAAAATTAATATTGAGTTAGAAAATGCCAACTTTTACTGCGTTTCAAAGAAATATGAGCCCTGAAAGAGAAATTTACGACATCCACCGGCCAGAATCCGGTATCGTTTTTCGCGAATTTCTGGAAAACTAACGATCTTTTTGAAAAACGGACTTCACCAGAGAATGCTGAGTGAAATTCCGTGTTTCGTCGCAGATTTTCAGGTGATTCGAATTTTCGTCGAAAATCGTGAAAATCGTAAGGGGGGGTGCCATTGATTTTTGCTTTCCCGAGTCTCTCGACGAAATGAGCAGAAAATGGACTTTTCTGCGGAATTTCGCATACTATATCTACTCAGAAAGCTATATCCAATTTCTAAAATAATATTGAGTTAGAAAATGCCAAATTTTACCGCCTTTAAAAGAAATAAGTGCGCTGAAAAAAAAATTTTACGAAATTCCACCGCCCAGAATCCGGCCTCGTTTTTCGCGAATTTCTAGAAAACTAACGATATTTTTGAAAAAACGGACTTCACCAGTGAATTCTCCGTGAAATTCCGTGTTTCGTCGCAGATTTTCAGGAGGTTCGAATTTTCGTCGAAAATCGTGTAAATCGTGAGGGGAGGTGCCATTGATTTTTCGCTATTTAGAGTCTCTCGAACAAATGAGCAGAAAAAGGACTTCTCTGCAAAAATACGCATGGGGGGGGTGTGCCATTGATTTTTCGCTTTTTCGAGTCTCTCGATGAAATGGGCAGAAAATGGACTTTTCTGCGAAATTACGCAAACTATTTCTACTCAGAAAGCAAAATCCAATTTCTAAAGATAGTATTGAGTTAGAAAATGCCAACTTTTACCGCGTTTCAAAGAATAAAGAGCAGTGAAAGAGAATTTTACGAAATCATCCGGCCAGAATCCGGTCTCGTTTTTCGCGAATTTCTGGAAAATTAACGATCTTTTTGAAAAACGGACTTCACCAGTGAATTCTCCGTGAAATTCAGTGTTTCGTCGCTGATTTTAGGAGATTCGAACTTTCGTCGAAAATCGTGAAAATCGTAAGGGGGGGTACCATTCATTTTTTGCTTTTTCGAATATCTCGAAGAAAATATGCAGTAAGTGGACTTTTCTGCGAAAATACGCAAACCATTTCTACTCAGAAAGCTAAATCCAATTTCGAATATTAATATTGAGTTAGAAAATGCCAACATTTACCGCGTTTCAAAGAAATATGAGCCCTGAAAGAGAATTTTACGATATCCACCGGCAAGAATCCGGTCTAGGTTCTCGCGAATTTCTGGAAACTAACGATCTTTTTGAAAAAACGAAACTCACCAGTGTATTCTCCGTGGAATTCCGTGTTTCGTCGCAGATTTTCAGGAGATTCGAATTTTCGACAAAAATCGTAAAGATCGTAAGGAGGGGTGCTATTGATTTTTCGCTTTTTCGTGTCTCTCGAAGAAATGGGCAGAAAATGGACTTTTCTGCGAAAATACGCAAACTATTTCTACTCAGAAACCTAAATCCAATTTCTGAAATTGATATTGAGTTAGAAAATGGCAACTTTTGCCGCGTTTCAAAGAAATTAGAGCCCTGAAAGAGAATTTTACGAAATTCACCGGCCAGAATCCGGTCTAGATTTTCGCGAATTTGTGGTAAACTACCGATCTTTTAGAAAAACGGACTTCACCAGTGAATTCTCCGTGAAATTCCGTGTTTCGTCGCAGATTTTCAGGAGATTCGAATTTTCGTCCAAAATCGTGAAAATCGTAAGGGGAGGTGCCATAGATTTTTCGCCATTTCGAGTCTTCCGAAGAAATGGGCAGAAAATGGACTTTTCTGGGAATATACGCAAGCTATTTCTACTCAGAAAGCTAAATCCAATTTCTAATATTAATATACTGTTAGAAAATGCCAACATTTACCCCGTTTCAAAGAAATAAGAGCCCTGAAAGAGAATTTTACGAAATGCACCGGCCCAGAATCCGGTCTCATTTTTCCCGAAATTCTAAAACACTAACGATCTTTTTGAAAAAACGGACTTCACCAGTGAATTCTCCGTGAAATTCCGTGCTTCGTCGCAGATTTTCAGGAGATTCGAATTTTCGTCGAAAATCGTGAATATCGTGAGGGGAGGTGCCATTGATTTTTCGCTATTTAGAGTCTCTCGAACAAATGAGCAGAAAAAGGACTATTCTGCAAAAATACGCAAACCATTTCTACTCAGAAAGCAAAATCCAATTACTAAAATTAATATTGAGTTAGAAAATGCCAACTTTTACTGCGTTTCAAAGAAATATGAGCCCTGAAAGAGAAATTTACGACATCCACCGGCCAGAATCCGGTATCGTTTTTCGCGAATTTCTGGAAAACTAACGATCTTTTTGAAAAACGGACTTCACCAGAGAATGCTGAGTGAAATTCCGTGTTTCGTCGCAGATTTTCAGGTGATTCGAATTTTCGTCGAAAATCGTGAAAATCGTAAGGGGGGGTGCCATTGATTTTTGCTTTCCCGAGTCTCTCGACGAAATGAGCAGAAAATGGACTTTTCTGCGGAATTTCGCATACTATATCTACTCAGAAAGCTATATCCAATTTCTAAAATAATATTGAGTTAGAAAATGCCAAATTTTACCGCCTTTAAAAGAAAATAAGTGCGCTGAAAAAAAATTTTAACGAAATCCACCGCCCAGAATCCGGCCTCGTTTTTCGCGAATTTCTAGAAAAACTAACGATATTTTTGAAAAACGGACTTCACCAGTGAATTCTCCGTGAAATTCCGTGTTTCGTCGCAGATTTTCAGGAGGTTCGAATTTTCGTCGAAAATCGTGTAAATCGTGAGGGGAGGTGCCATTGATTTTTCGCTATTTAGAGTCTCTCGAACAAATGAGCAGAAAAAGGACTTCTCTGCAAAAATAACGCATGGGGGGGTGTGCCATTGATTTTTCGCTTTTTCGAGTCTCTCGATGAAATGGGCAGAAAATGGACTTTTCTGCGAAATTACGCAAACTATTTCTACTCAGAAAGCAAAATCCAATTTCTAAAGTTAGTATTGAGTTAGAAAATGCCAACTTTTACCGCGTTTCAAGAATAAAGAGCAGTGAAAGAGAATTTTACGAAATCATCCGGCCAGAATCCGGTCTCGTTTTTCGCGAATTTCTGGAAAATTAACGATCTTTTTGAAAAACGGACTTCACCAGTGAATTCTCCGTGAAATTCAGTGTTTCGTCGCAGATTTTCAGGAGATTCGAATGTTCGTCGAAAATCGTGAAAATCGTAAGGGGGGTGCCATTGATTTTAGGCTTTTTCGAGTCACTCGAAGAAATGGGCAGAAAATGGACTTTTCTGCGAAAATACGCAAACTATTTCTACTCAGAAAGCTAAATACAACTTCTAAAATAATATTGAGTTAGAAATTGCCAACTTTTACCGTGATTCAAAGAAATAAAAGCCCTGAAAAAGAATTTTACGAAATCCACCGGCCAGAATCCAGTCTCGTTATTCGCGAAAATTTGGGAAACTAACGATCTTTTTGAAAAAACGGACTTCACCAGTGAATTCTCCGTGAAATTCCGTGTTTCGTCGCAGATTTTCAGGAGATTCGAATTTTCGTCGAAAATCGTGAAAATCGTAAGAAGGGGTGCCATAGATTTTTCGCTTTTTCGAGTCTCTCGAAGAAATGGGTAGAAAATGGACTTTTTCTGCGAAAATACGCAAGCTATTTCTACTCAGAAAGCTAAATACAAATTCTAAATTAATATTGAGTTAGAAAATGCCAACTTTTACCGCGTTTAAAGAAATAACAGTCCTGAGAGAGAATTTTACGAAATCCACCGGCCAGAATCCGGTCTCGTCTTTCGCGAATTTTGGGAAACTAACGATCTTTTGAAAAACGGACTTCACCAGTGAATTCTCCGTGAAAATTCCGTGTTTCGCCGCAGATTTTCAGGAGATTCGAATTTTCGTCGAAAATCGTGGAAAATCGTAAGGGGGGTGCCATTGATTTTTCGCTTTTTCGTTTCTCTCGAAGAAATGGGCAGAAAATGGATTTTTCTGCGAAAATACGCAAACTATTTCTACTCAGAAAGCTAAGTACAACTTCTAAAATAGTATTGAGTTAGAAAATGCCAACTTTTACCGCTTTTAAAGAAATAAGAGTCCTGAAAGAGAATTTTACGAAATCCACCGGCCAGAATCCGGTCTCGTTTTTTCGCGAATTTCTGGAAAACTAACGATCATTTTGAAAAACGGACTTCACCAGTGAATTCTCCGTGAAATACCGTGTTTCGTCGCAGATTTTCAGGAGGTTCGAATTTTCGACGAAAATCGTGGAAATCGTAAGGTGGGGTACCATTGAATTTTCGCTTTTCGAGTCTCTCGAAGAAATGGGCAGAAAATGGACTTTTCTGCGAAAATACGCATACTATTTCTACTCAGAAAGCTAAATCCAATTTCTAAAATTAATATTGAGTTAGAAATTGCCAACTTTTACCGTGGTTCAAAGAAATAAAAGCCTGAAAGAGAATTTTGCGAATCCACCGGCCAGAATCCGGTCTCGTTTTTCGAGAATTCTTGGGAAACTAACGACCGTTTTGAAAAACGGACTTCACACAGTGAATTCTCCCGTGAAATTCTGTGTTTCGTCGCATATTTTCAGGAGATTCGAATTTTCGTCGAAATCGTGAAAATCGTAGAGGCGGCTGCCATTGATTTTTCGCTTTTTCGAGTCTCTCGAAGAAATGGGCAGAAATTGGGCTTTTCTGCGAAAATACGCAAACTTTTTCTGTTACGAAAGCTAAATCCAATTTCTAAAATTAATATTGGGTTACAAAACGCCACCTTATTACCGCGTTTCAAAGAAATGAGCGTCCTGATAGAAAATTTAACGAAATTCACCGGCCAGAATCCGGTCTCGTTTCTGGCGAATTTCTGGAATACTAACGATCTATTGAAAAACGGACTACACCAGTGAATTCTCCGTGAAATTCTGTGTTTCGTCGCAGATTTTCAGGAGATACGAATTTTCGTCGAAAAGCGTGAAAATCGTAAGGGGGCGTTTCTCGAAGAAAAGGGCAGAAAATGGACTTTCCTGCGAAAATACCAAAACTATTTCTACTGAGAATGCTAAATCCAATTTCTAAAATTAATATTGAGTTAGAAAATGCCAACATTTACCGCGTTTCAATGAAATATTAGCCCTGAAAGAGAATTTTACGAAATCAATCGCCAGAATCCGGTCTAGTTTCCTCGCGAATTTCTGGAAAATTAACGATCTTTTTGAAAAACGGAACTCACCACTGAATTCTCCGTGGAATTCCGTGTTTCGTCGGAGATTTTCAGGAGATTTGAATTTTCGTGAAAAATCGTGAAAATCGTAATAGGGGTGCTATTGATTTTTCGCTTTTCGTGTCTCTCGAAAAAATGGGCAGAAAAATGGCTTTCAGCGAAAATACGCAAACTATTTCTACTCAGAAAGCTAAATCCAATTTCTAATATTGATATTGGGTTAGAAAAATGCCAACTTTTACCGCGTTTCAAAGAAATAAGAGCAGTGAAAGAGAATTTTACGAAATCATCCGCCAGAATCCGGTCTCGTTTTTTCGCGAATTTCTGGAAAATTAACGATCTTTTTGAAAAACGGACTTCACCAGTGAATTCTCCGTGAAATTCAGTGTTTCGTCGCAGATTTTCAGGAGATTCGAATGTTCGTCGAAAATCGTGAAAATCGTAAGGGGGGTGCCATTGATTTTAGGCTTTTCGAGTCACTCGAAGAAATGGGCAGAAAATGGACTTTTCTGCGAAAATACGCAAACTATTTCTACTCAGAAAGCTAAATACAACTTCTAAAATAATATTGAGTTAGAAATTGCCAACTTTTACCGTGATTCAAAGAAATAAAAGCCCTGAAAAAGAATTTTACGAAATCCACCGGCCAGAATCCAGTCTCGTTATTCGCGAAAATTTGGGAAACTAACGATCTTTTTGAAAAACGGACTTCACCAGTGAATTCTCCGTGAAATTCCGTGTTTCGTCGCAGATTTTCAGGAGATTTCGAATTTTCGTCGAAAATCGTGAAAATCGTAAGAAGGGGTGCCATAGATTTTTCGCTTTTTCGAGTCTCTCGAAGAAATGGGTAGAAAATGGACTTTTCTGCGAAAATACGCAAACTATTTCTACTCAGAAAGCTAAATACAAATTCTAAATTAATATTGAGTTAGAAAATGCCAACTTTTACCGCGTTTAAAGAAATAACAGTCCTGAGAGAGAATTTTACGAAATCCACCGGCCAGAATCCGGTCTCGTCTTTCGCGAAATTTTGGGAAACTAACGATCTTTTTGAAAAACGGACTTCACCAGTGAATTCTCCGTGAAATTCCGTGTTTCGCCGCAGATTTTCAGGAGATTCGAATTTTCGTCGAAAATCGTGGAAAATCGTAAGGGGGGTGGCCATTGATTTTTCGCTTTTTCGTTTCTCTCGAAGAAATGGGGCAGAAAATGGATTTTTCTGCGAAAATACGCAAACTATTTCTACTCAGAAAGCTAAGTACAACTTCTAAAATAGTATTGAGTTAGAAAATGCCAACTTTTACCGCTTTTAAAGAAATAAGAGTCCTGAAAGAGAATTTTACGAAATCCACCGGCCAGAATCCGGTCTCGTTTTTCGCGAATTTCTGGAAAACTAACGATCATTTTGAAAAACGGACTTCACCAGTGAATTCTCCGTGAAATACCGTGTTTCGTCGCAGATTTTCAGGAGGTTCGAATTTTCGACGAAAATCGTGGAAATCGTAAGGTGGGTACCATTGAATTTTCGCTTTTCCGAGTCTCTCGAAGAAATGGGCAGAAAATGGACTTTTCTGCGAAAATACGCATACTATTTCTACTCAGAAAGCTAAATCCAATTTCTAAAATTAATATTGAGTTAGAAATTGCCAACTTTTACCGTGGTTCAAAGAAATAAAAGCCCTGAAAGAGAATTTTGCGAAATCCACCGGCCAGAATCCGGTCTCGTTTTTCGAGAATTCTTGGGAAACTAACGACCGTTTTGAAAAACGGACTTCACCAGTGAATTCTCCGTGAAATTCTGTGTTTCGTCGCATATTTTCAGGAGATTCGAATTTTCGTCGAAATCGTGAAAATCGTAGAGGCGGCTGCCATTGATTTTTCGCTTTTTCGAGTCTCTCGAAGAAATGGGCAGAAATTGGGCTTTTCTGCGAAAATACGCAAACTTTTTCTGTTACGAAAGCTAAATCCAATTTCTAAAATTAATATTGGGTTACAAAACGCCACCTTTTACCGCGTTTCAAAGAAATGAGCGTCCTGATAGAAAATTTAAACGAAATTCACCGGCCAGAATCCGGTCTCGTTTCTGGCGAATTTCTGGAATACTAACGATCTATTGAAAAACGGACTACACCAGTGAATTCTCCGTGAAATTCTGTGTTTCGTCGCAGATTTTCAGGAGATACGAATTTTCGTCGAAAAGCGTGAAAATCGTAAGGGGGCGTTTCTCGAAGAAAAGGGCAGAAAATGGACTTTCCTGCGAAAATACCAAAACTATTTCTACTGAGAATGCTAAATCCAATTTCTAAAATTAATATTGAGTTAGAAAATGCCAACATTTACCGCGTTTCAATGAAATATTAGCCCTGAAAGAGAATTTTACGAAATCAATCGGCCAGAATCCGGTCTAGTTTCTCGCGAATTTCTGGAAAATTAACGATCTTTTTGAAAAACGGAACTCACCACTGAATTCTCCGTGGAATTCCGTGTTTCGTCGGAGATTTTCAGGAGATTTGAATTTTCGTGAAAAATCGTGAAAATCGTAATAGGGGTGCTATTGATTTTTCGCTTTTTCGTGTCTCTCGAAAAAATGGGCAGAAAATGGGCTTTTCAGCGAAAATACGCAAACTATTTCTACTCAGAAAGCTAAATCCAATTTCTAATATTGATATTGGGTTAGAAAATGCCAACTTTTACCGTTTTTTAAAGAAATAAGGCGCCCTAAAAGTGAATTTTACAAAATCCACCGGCCAGAATTCGGTCTCGTTTTTCGAAATTTCTGGAAAACTAACGATCTTTTTGAAAAACGGACTTCACCAGTAAATTCTCCGTGAAATTCCGTGCTTCGTCGCAAATTTTCAGGAGATTCGAATTTTCGTCGAAAATAGTGAATATCGTGAGGGGAGGTGCCATTGTTTTTCGCTATTTAGAGTCTCTCGAACAAATGAGCAGAAAGAGGACTTTTCTGCAAAAAATACGCAAACCATTTCTACTCAGAAAGCTAAATCCAATTACTAAAATTAATATTGAGTTAGAAAATGCCAACTTTTACTGCGTTTCAAAGAAATAAGAGCCCTGAAAGAGAAATTTACGACATCCACCGGCCAGAATCCGGTATCGTTTTTTCGGGAATTTCTGGAAAACTAACGATCTTTTTGAAAAACGGACTTCACCAGTGAATTCTGCGTGAAATTCCGTGTTTCGTCGCAGATTTTCAGGTGATTCGAATTTTCGTCGAAAATCGTGACAATCGTAAGGGGGGGTGCCATTGATTTTTGCTTTTACGAGTCTCTCGACGAAATGGGCAGAAAATGGACTTTTCTGCGGAATTTCGCATACTATATCTACTCAGAAAGCTATAACCAATTTCTAAAATAATATTGAGTTAGAAAATGCCAAATTTTATACCGCCTTTAAAAGAAATAAGTGCTCTGAAAAAGAATTTTACGAAATCCACCGGCCAGAATCCGGCCTCGTTTTTTTCGCGAATTTCTAGAAAACTAACGATATTTTTGAGAAACTTACTTAACCAGTGAATTCTCCGTGAAATTCCGTGTTTCGTCGCAGATTTTCAGGAGATTCGAATTTTCGTCGAAAATCGTGTAAATCGTAAGGGGGGTGCCATTGATTTTTCGCTTTTTCGAGTCTCTCGATGAAATGGGCAGAAAATGGACTTTTCTGCGAAATTACGCAAACTATTTCTACTCAGAAAGCAAAATCCAATTTCTAAAGTTAGTATTGAGTTAGAAAATGCCAACTTTTACCGCTTTTCAAAGAATAAAGAGCAGTGAAAGGGAATTTTACGAAATCATCCGGCCAGAATCCGGTCTCGTTTTTCGCGAAATTTCTGGAAAACTAACGATCTTTTTGAAAAACGGACTTCACCAGTGAATCCTTCGTGAAATTCCGTGTTTCATCGCTGATTTTCAGGAGATTCAAACTTTCGTCGAAAATCGTGAAAATCGTAAGGGGGGGTACCATTAATTTTTTGCTTTTTCGAATATCTCGAAGAAATATGCAGTAAGTGGACTTTTCTGCGAAAATACGCAAACCATTTCTACTCAGAAAGCTAAATCCAATTTCTAATATTAATATTGAGTTAGAAAATGCCAACATTTAACCGCGTTTCAAAGAAATATGAGCCCTGAAAGAGAATTTTACGATATCCACCGGCAAGAATCCGGTCTAGGTTGTCGCGAATTTCTGGAAAACTAACGATCTTTTTGAAAAACGAAACTCACCAGTGTATTCTCCGTGGAATTCCGTGTTTCGTCGCAGATTTTCAGGAGATTCGAATTTTCGACAAAAATCGTAAAGATCGTAAGGGGGGTGCTATTGATTTTTCGCGTTTTCGTGTCTCTCGAAGAAATGGGCAGAAAATGGACTTTTCTGCGAAAATACGCAAACTATTTCTACTCAGAAACCTAAATCCAATTTCTGAAATTGATATTGAGTTAGAAAATGCCAACTTTTGCCGCGTTTCAAAGAAATTAGAGCCCTGAAAGAGAATTTTACGAAATCCAACCGGCCAGAATCCGGTCTAGTTTTTCGCGAATTTGTGGTAAACTACCGATCTTTTAGAAAAACGGACTTCACCAGTGAATTCTCCGTGAAATTCCGTGTTTCGTCGCAGATTTTCAGGAGATTCGAATTTTCGTCCAAAATCGTGAAAATCGTAAGGGGAGGTGCCATTGATTTTTCGTTTTTTCGAGTCTTTTGAAGAAATGGGCAGAAAATGGACATTTCTGCGAAAATACGCAAACTATTTCTACTCAGAAAGCTAAATCCAATTTCTAATATTAATATTGAGTTAGAAAATGCCAACTTTTACCGCGTTTCAAAGAAATAAGAGCCCTGAAAGAGAATTTTACGAAATCCACCCGCCAGAATCCGGTCTCGTTTTTCGCGAATTTCTGGAAAACTAACGATCTTTTTGAAAAAACGGACTTCACCAGTGAATTCTCCGTGGAATTCCGTGTTTCGTCGCAGATTATTAGGAGATTCGAATTTTCGACAAAAATCGTAAAGATCGTAAGGGGGGTGCTATTGATTTTTCGCTTTTTTCGTGTCTCTCGAAGAAATGGGCAGAAAATGGACTTTTCTGCGAAAATACGCAAAACTATTTCTACTCAGAAACCTAAATCCAATTTCTGAAATTGATATTGAGTTAGAAAAAGCCAACTTTTGCCGCGTTTCAAAGAAATTAGAGCCCCTGAAAGAGAATTTTACGAAATCCACCGGCCAGAATCCGGTCTAGTTTTTCGCGAATTTGTGGTAAACTACCGATCTTTTAGAAAAACGGACTTCACCAGTGAATTCTCCGTGAAATTCCGTGTTTCGTCGCAGATTTTCAGGAGATTCGAATTTTCGACAAAAATCGTAAAGATCGTAAGGGGGGTGCTATTGATTTTTCGCTTTTTCGGGTCTCTCGAAGAAATGGGCAGAAAATGGACTTTTTCTGCGAAAATACGCAAACTATTTCTACTCAGAAACCTAAATCCAATTTCTGAAATTGATATTGAGTTAGAAAATGCCAACTTTTGCCGCGTTTCAAGGAAATTAGAGCCCTGAAAGAGAATTTTACGAAATCCACCGGCCAGAATCCGGTCTAGTTTTTCGCGATTTGTGGTAACTACCGATCTTTTAGAAAAACGGACTTCACCAGTGAATTCTCCGTGAAATTCCGTGTTTCGTCGCAGATTTTCAGGAGATTCGAATTTTCGTCCAAAATCGTGAAAAATCGTAAGGGGAGGTGCCATTGATTTTTCGTTTTTTTCGAGTCTTTTGAAGAAATGGGCAGAAATGGACATTTCTGCGAAAATACGCAAACTATTTCTACTCAGAAAGCTAAATCCAATTTCTAATATTAATATTGAGTTAGAAAATGCCAACTTTTACCGCGTTTCAAAGAAATAAGAGCCCTGAAAGAGAATTTTACGAAATCCACCCGCCAGAATCCGGTCTCGTTTTTCGCGAATTTTCTGGAAAACTAACGATCTTTTTGAAAAACGGAACTTCACCAGTGAATTCTCCGTGAAACTCCGTGTTTCGTCGCAGATTTTCAGGAGATTCGAATTTTTATCGAAAATCGTGAAAATCGTAAGGGGAGGTGCCATAGATTTTTCGCCATTTCGAGTCTTCCGAAGAAATGGGCAGAAAATGGACTTTTCTGGGAATATACGCAAGCTATTTCTACTCAGAAAGCTAATCCAATTTATAATATTAATATACTGTTAGAAAATGCCAACATTTACCCCGTTTCAAAGAAATAAGATCCCTGAAAGAGAATTTTACGAAATGCACCGGCCAGAATCCGGTCTCATTTTTCCCGAAATTCTAAAACACTAACGATCTTTTTGAAAAAACGGACTTCACCAGTTGAATTCTCCGTGAAATTCCGTGCTTCGTCGCAGATTTTCAGGAGATTCGAATTTTCGTCGAAAATTATGAATATCGTGAGGGGAGGTGCCATTGATTTTTCGCTATTTAGAGTCTCTCGAACAAATGAGCAGAAAAAGGACTTTTCTTCAAAATACGCAAACCATTCTACTCAGAAAGCTAAATCCAATTACTAAAATTAATATTGAGTTAGAAAATGCCAACTTTTACTGGCGTTTCAAAGAAATAAGAGCCCTGAAAGAGAAATTTACGACATCCACCGGCCAGAATCCGGTATCGTTTCTCGCGAATTTCTGGAAAACTAACGATATTTTTGAAAAACGGACCTCACCAGTGAATTCTGCGTGAAATTCCGTGTTTCGTCGCAGATTTTCAGGTGATTATAATTTTCGTCGAAAATCGTGAAAATCGTAAGGGGGGTGCCATTGATTTTTGCTTTTCCGAGTCTCTCGACGAAATGGGCAGAAAATGGACTTTTCTGCGGAATTTCGCATACTATATCTACTCAGAAAGCTATATCCAATTTCTAAAATAATATTGAGTTAGAAAATGCCAAATTTATACCGCCTTTAAAAGAAATAAGTGCGCTGAAAAAGAATTTTACGAATTCCACCGCCCAGAATCCGGCCTCGTTTTTCGCGAATTTCTACAAAACTAACGATATTTTTGAAAAACGGACTTCACCAGTGAATTCTCCGTGAAATTCCGTGTTTCGTCGCAGATTTTCAGGAGGTTCGAATTTTTCGTCGAAAATCGTGTAAATCGTGACGGGAGGTGCCATTGATTTTTCGCTATTTAGAGTCTCTCGAACAAATGAGCAGAAAAAGGACTTTTCTGCAAAAATACGCATGGGGGGGGTGTGCCATTCATTTTTCGCTTTTTCGAGTCTCTCGATGAAATGGGCAGAAAATGGACTTTTCTGCGAAAATTACGCAATCTATTTCTACTCAGAAAGCAAAATCCAATTTCTAAAGTTAGTATTGAGTTAGAAAATGCCAACTTTTACCGCGTTTAAAGAATAACGAGCAGTGAAAGAGAATTTTACGAAATCATCCGGCCAGAATCCGGTCTCGTTTTTCGCGAATTTCTGGAAAATTAACGATCTTTTTGAGAAACGGACTTCACCAGTAATTCTCCGTGAAATTCAGTGTTTCGTCGCATATTTTCAGGAGATTCGAATGTTCGTCCGAAAATCGTGAAAATCGTAAGGGGGGTTGCCATTGATTTTAGGCTTTTTCGAGTCACTCGAAGAAATGGGCAGAAAATGGACTTTTCTGCGAAAAATACGCAAACTACTTCTACTCAGAAAGCTAAATACAACTTCTAAAATAATATTGAGTTAGAAATTGCCAACTTTTACCGTGATTCAAAGAAACAAAAGCCCTGAAAAGAATTTTACGAAATCCACCGGCCAGAATCCAGTCTCGTTATTCGCGGAAAATTTGGGAAACTAACGATCTTTTTGAAAAACGGACTTCACCAGTGAATTCTCCGTGAAATTCCGTGTTTCGTCGCAGATTTTCAGGAGATTCGAATTTTCGTCGAAAATCGTGAAAATCGTAAGGGGGGTGCGATTGATTTTTCGCTTTTTCGTTTCTCTCGAAGAAATGGGCAGAAAATGGATTTTTCTCTGCGAACAATACGCAAACTATTCTACTCAGAAAGCTAAGTACAACTTCTAAAGTAATATTGAGTTAGAAAATGCCAACTTTTACCGCTTTTAAAGAAATAAGAGTCCTGAAAGAGAATTTT